>JAVQJD010106647.1:0-18969 GCA_036023655.1 Nannoperca australis
GTGTGTGTGTGTGTGTGTGTGTGTGTGTGTGTGTGTGTGTGTGTGTGACCCTTTGTCACCTGCTCTCGCTGAATCAGATCTGTCAACATCATTAACTCAAGCATATTGTTTTCTCGTCCACACCAATGTTAACATACAGCTCAGCACTAGTCTGATCTAATTATGAATTACAGTGATTTGCAATTAGTAATTAAACTTAAATTAAATGATGTCATGTATAAAACTTCTGTTCTACTCTTAATGAAACCTTGGTATTTATACTTCAGCTACATGTGTACTTATATGTGTAAAGCTAGTTCACACGAATCTCCACTGGGCTTCCACAGGATCATTGTCATGGCTCCAGATAATATAGAAAATTAATTTATTTAACAAACATACATATGCATTATATATATTTCTCTTAAATGTAACATTTCGAAAGTAGAAATGATGAGTTAATTAACCAGTTTGTTAACTGTTTTAATGATTGCTTAATTGTAAAAGTAATTTGTTTAGTAAAAAAACAAACATATTTTTACTAATCGCAGCTTCTCAATCTTGTTAAGTAGATACCTTTTGGCTGTTGGTTGAAAAATAAACATCACGTTGGACTTTTGCATCTTGCAGCTGGCTGTTTTATGACATTTTATAGGTCAAATAATCATTTAAAATGTTAGATTTTATGGATTCATCAATAACCATATCCTCCGAGCCACACTCACGTTCATTACAACACACAATTTAAAATATTAGGTGAGTGAGTGACACGTCTTTGGACTGCGGGAGGGAAGTGGAGCTCCCAGAGGAAAACCCCTGTGAAAACAGGTGGAGCATCCAAACTCCTCCCAGAAAGGGCCAGCATTCAAATTGCAATTGTGCAATTGTGGATTGACCCATGTGGAAGTTTCCCCCGAGTATCAATGCAAATTCACGAGGAGGTGCAGATACGTGCAAAACACAGCACACATTTCAGCTGAAATTATAGTAAAAATGTTGGCTCCCGGCTCTTTATTTTAAGGCATTAGAGATTTGTTCTCCATTGACAGAAGGGAGGCGGTGATGAGAAGTACGAGCAGACAGTTTGACCATGGCACTCTGACTCCGGCTTTGCTCCGGTGAGCCCAGAGAATGGCCTGAAGCTGTTCCCAGAGAGCGTTCACCACATGTCAGACAAGCCCAGGAATCTGCCTTAATCTCCACTTTAATCGGATCTGCACGTTTATTACACCATTCTACTGATTATTCTGCAAATTTTTGATGTGTGCCTGTCTAGCATTGCTTACTGCATTAACCCTAACTGTTTTAGGGGGTTGCTGGCACATTTGAGGGCTTGGATGCTCTTGAGAACAGCAGCATCAGGTGGAAGAGAGCTTCCTGTTAACACACACACACTTTCAAACATTGTTATCAACAGTTGTCAATCTTCATACATTTACATAATCCCTCTTTTTATACCTTATGACCTTCTTTTTTTTGGTGAACTTTTTTAAAGTTGAACCACTTTCAATTCAGAACACCACCAGATGGCAAGTTTTAAAACGTGATGAGCAGCAATATAAGGCATGCAAACATGACAATATTGCAGAATAGTGTTTACTGTGTGATTGTGGCCTACCATAGCAACCAAAGAATATTATATTTCAATACATTGTAAAACAAATGCAACTGTAATGCCAGATCATGCAAAATCATATCCTGTGCATTAGGGACAGCTTAAAACTTTGTGGTAAAGTGACGATGTATGAAGAGCTCCTGCCTCGGGGAATGCCGTCTTGCACGAGACTTGCGGGCTGGAAGCATGTCTGGACTGTGAGCACATGCTGTTCCACTCAGCACAGACGAGCCCCTCTTCACCCAGTGTGTCTCCATGTCTGTTTCTTTTTCAAATTACATTAATATTAACACATGATAATGAAGGTCCAGGTACAGACAGAGAGGCCTTTTCTCTCTCTCACTCACACTCACTCTTTCCCCTCTGTAAGTCTCTGTCTCTCTCTTCCTGTGACAATCTAAACCAGATGCCACGGGTCACGGAGTTAAAGAAGAGGGTGATGGTGGTAGTGATGTGTGTGTGTGTGTGTGTGTGTGTGTCAGTGTGTCAATGTCCAGATATGTGTGCCTGTGCATGTGTGATTTGGAGGGGATCAAAAGTCAGGACAGGAGGGGAGAGCGGGGGAAAGAGAGGAAAGGAGGGGAGGAAGGGTAGGGACGTGCCAAGCCAGGAGTCAATCGTAGGGGGTTGGGGTTGGAAGGGGGGGGCACGGGTCATTAATTTGCTGTCCTTTGTTTTGTCAGTTTGTTTTCATGAGACCCTGCTCGGGCCGAAAGTAAAAGCAGTCAGCCTGAAAATTGTCTGCCTGCTCTGCAGCATGTTCTCCCCTCAGGGCTGACCAAGCCACCCCTGGGATGGGGTGGGGTGGTGGTGCTGAGACAAGGAAGGAGGTGGAGAGGGGAGGGGTGGACGGGGGCCACAGGGGTCGACCCCACTTCCCTCTCATACCAGCCACTTCGGCCAAGATTGATCACAGATTACAGATAGCAATCCTGCCCACTCCACCGACTCCTCTGTCTGTCACTCCGTCGCTCGAGTCTCACTTTGCCTTCAGACAGGCGATTGGCCAGAGATAACATCTCACCACGCCAATTAATATCAGGAAATGAGTGCAAGCAGTAAAGCACTAATCAATGCACACTCATGAACACACAAAGTTACTCTTTTGCTCGTTCAGCCAAGAAAACTGTGCTTTGAGTTGTCTTTGTGTTGTGCAACTTCTCGATCTTACAGTATTTTAGATTGCATTTGCTTAAACAGTGGCTATTATAAAATTTAGTTTTTTTTCAAAGACCATGGCGTAAATTACTTTTAGACTGCATCAGCTAAGAACGATTCTGTTTTCAAACTACTGATTTCAAGACTAACTGGCTCAAATTGTCTTCAGACATCATATAACAGTATAATTCATTCATTTAGACCTGGGAAATGATTTCAGTTGCTGACGTGTTCAGATAAACGTTGGCATTAATGGTCAAACCATAATCACCAACCTATGAATGAATAAATGTCTCCAATATCAGTAATGCTTGTGCACATTTAGTAGAATAATTTGGTTTTATCTTATTTCTTTTTTATCTTAAACTCCCTTTGCTAAGAAAGTAAACACAGATCTTGATATGAATTCATCTGTTTACACTACATGATTGAAAAATAAACAAATGTAATTGAAAGCAACATTTTCCATCTACATTATCTTAACCATTTCCTTTCACATTGGTTTGAACACACCAGGCCAAAGATCAGATTAGCACCCTGGTGCCCCGGCAGCAGCAGCCGCAGCGCCTACAACCCCATACCATATAATGCATCATTAAAACCAACAATGCAATCACTGCATTTATGAAAACATATGTGAAAAGTACCTCACACATGAAGGTATCCTAGTCTTGAAGAAGACAAGGAAAGTGAGAAGGAAAGGTCAGTATTGCTAAGTATTAATAAACACAAAACTACTATTTTGGGCAAATCCACCATATTGCAGCGATTCATTCTTTGTCACAGTAAATTAATCAGAAAAGTGTGTGAATGTGTGTGTGCTCCTGTGAGTGTGTGTGTGTGTGTGTGTGTGTGTGTGTGTGTGTGTGTGTGTGTTTGGGGAGGGGGGGACTGGGCCGCTGCACGCTGAACCAATAAAACTGAAAATCTGTGGAGTAAAACACTTTCCTTCTCTGGTTACACCCTCCACGGGTTTTTTGCTGTGTGCTGGAATCCCCCACCTCTGCACGCCAAGGTCCACCTGGATTTCCCACAATGCATCGCTCGGGGGGCCAAATCCCCCGACACTCTGTCGGGATAAAAACGAGAGAAGGAGAGAGGAGAAAAGAGGTCATGAGTAAAAGACAGAGTAAAGGAAGCGAGACAGAAGCCGAGAGGATGAGGTGGAGGCGAGAGAGATTTAGAAGGTGTTGGCGCAGCTCACGTTCTGTCGGAGTGGGCCTGAAGGTCGCTGGGGCAGGTACACTGAACTGGGCACTAAATGTGTAGGTGAGGAGGAGGGAGGCCAACGCACACACACACACACACACACAATCACACACAATCCCCAAACCCGCATTCGCCTCAAGGTGAGTCAATGCCTACAGAACTATGATGTGTCGGCGTGTAAAAGAGCTGCGTGTGCACATGCATGTACTATATGTATGGGGCGAGTGTGTGTGTGTGTGTGTGTGTGTGTGTGTGTGGTTGAAGGCCTTGTTTAATGCAGCCTCGTGACTACAGGAGTGTGTGTGTGTGGGGAGTGTACCAGATTGTGGATGGAGGATATTAAGAGAAAGAGGGGAGGGTGCAGAGGGGCATATTTCACAGAGGCACCCCTGCTGAGAGCTGTGTACCCACATTGTTATGAGTGCACAGATCTTTAGGCCTGTAAAAATACCAGTGCTCCACTCAGCAGCAGCGTACAAAGGAGAGCCCTCGTGCTTTGTTACTCTCTGTAAAAAAAAAACGCCAAGTGACATCAGCCTCCCTTCCTTCTGTCTCTCCTTCACCCTCTCTTCAGGCCCCCCCCCACCGCACTTCTCCTTCCCTCTCACCCTCTCGCTTTCTGTCTCTTTTAAAGTGTGTGTAATGGTGTTGTAATTTCTCTGTCTGTCTGTGCACCGGGAGGCCCAGTGCAGCCAGATGACTGTGAGCCGACTAAAGTTTCACAACATGTAATTAGGGCCTAAGTAGCAAGGTCAGTGCGGCCGGCCCTCTCACCCCTCCTGCCCTGCTGCAGCTATCTCTCTCTCAATCTTTCCTTTGCATTCACTTTTTAATTACGTCTCGTTTTTCCCCTTCCTGCTCCTTCTTCTTCTTCTCTCTTCGTGCCTCTTTCTGTCGTGGCTTTTTCTCCTTCCTTCCCCTCTCGCCTCCCTTCTCTCTCCCTTTAAATGAGGCACCCCGCTCCAGCTGTTTCGCATATCCACACCATCTCATTTAGATAAAGCCTGCCATCTTCCAAAAAAGAATGGAAATGGTGTGACAGCCTCTTTATAGACACTTTTAATTTAATTGTAGTTTCTCCTTTATAAATGGTTAATTGAAATGCCGGAGGGTAGCCGGGCTTGAAAGTCAATAAAAAGTCCTCAGAATAGAAGTTTATAGGGGTTGTCTATGTACATAATTAAACCCTTTAGGCGCTTTTAGAAGAAAAAAAATCTGTAAAATAAATGGTTATGCAAGACCGGCCTGCTGAGAGAAGGGATCGGGAGAGACAGAGGGAGACAGATAAAGAGAGAACAAGAGACAGAGGCTATTAGGACAGTGGAGCACACAAATCAGCGGCCCTACCGACACCTCAGGGATGCCTTCACGGTGGCTGACAAGAGCAATACTCTACAGCGCTCTGCCTCCCCGAAAAAACAACAAGGGAGGAAGGAGAAAGCACCCATTGACATTTTTTAAGCAAAGGGTAAAAAACGACAGCTTGAAGCAGCCTTTTCTTGAAAGGTTGCTTCTGGATTCCAGTGACAGTTGTTGGTTTAAGTTAGTTAATTAGTTAACGTTTGACTAAGATAGGCTGTAATATATAACAATATGCAGTAAGTAAAAAAGTGCTATCATATGCAATAATTTGTGTCTAACTTGTTACTGAAATCTGTCTGGATCTCCAAGGTTAATTGGTTGAAACGGTGTGCACTACATAGACATAGTGGGGTGCAGGGACTGGTTTAAGGTTACACATCTAAAAACACAACTTATAGTTTTATGGTTACAGCATACTTCGGGGGAACAGGGGAAACCGTTCAGACACTGCTGGGCTGTTGGGCCGACGCAGGGAGGTCCTGACGATCAAAACTTTGTTTGCGTGTGCTCACGAGTCTATATTTCATTGCACATGGGTTTTATGTCTTCTTTGTGTGTCTCTTTTAATGGCATGCATAGATGCACCACATGTATTTTATCCCCGCACATCTACTTGTTTTTTATGCTGCGTACATTTGAGTGTATGCGAGTATGTGCTTGTGACATTTATGGATGTGCGTGGATGTGCGTGGATGTACGGGGGGGGGGGGATTGCGTTAGCATTGTCCTTGCACATCTGTATGTGTGTTCCCCTCATACATCTGTTTGTGTGTGTGTGTTTGTGTGTGTGTGTGTGTGAGTCTTTATGTGTCGACCGCATTGGTCAAAGAGGTGGCCCGGCTTCTCCTGACTGATGATAAATGACAGCGCCAGGAGCAGATAACCCTCCAGGAGTTTTCGCTGTGGAGAACAGCGGTGGAGAACATTCTGAAACTCCCCGCTGACCTGAAACACACTGCTGCCTCTGTCCTGTTTGTTTTCTCTGCCTGGCTCTCTCTCCCTCTCCCTCTCCCTCTCTCTTCCTAACATCTCCACAATTGCTCCCTCTCCCCCTCGCTCCTTCACTCTCTCTCTCTGCTCTGGTCAGTGATAGAGAGAGGGCCCAGAGCGACCTGCTCACTGTGGGCAGCACACCGTTCTTGGCGCCAGCCAGTCGCAGGAGCCCCCCTTACTAGTGATTTGGGAGGGAGGGGGGGTGCTTCTGCTGCTTCTCTTTCACCAGTGTCTTGTACAGAGGGGAGAGGAAAAACTAAAAAAAGATGGGTTGATCTGTTATCAGGTAGCTGTGGCGTGGGTCGTGCCAGATCTCCTGTCGTCCGGCTGTACATTGGGGTCTTTGTTCAGAGATGTGACATTAGGGTGTGTGTGTGTGTGTGTGTGTGTGTGTGTGGGGTTACAGTAGACCACGTGGGCGGATGCATGCAAAGTAGCCTGAAGCTTGGAGACCAACAACGATCCCGTCGCCTGTTAAATCAAATGCTTAAATACATCTATTGGGGAATGAGGAGGAGTGTGGAAGGCTGCAGGCCGGGTTGTAAAGGGGGTTGAGAGGAGAAGGAAGAAGAGGAGGAAGAGGAGGGGAGGTGGGCTGCTTTTACAGCCAGGCAGCAGCAGCAGGCTCTGTTTAATATGAAGTAAAGAACAGATCCAACTGCGTCATTAACTCTCAATTACAGCCATGAGGCTAGCAGGCCGGGCTGAGCTGAGCTGGGCACTAATCGTATGTGTGTGTGTGCGGGGACAGTTAGAAGCACACAAGTGCATTGTGATGGAGAACAAACTGCCTGGCTTGGTGTTAAATTGAGGCTGAATACACACAGACATAGCAAGCATATTAACTTCTGCTTTACAGTGTTTGTGCACTGTAAATATGGGCCACACTTATATGTTCCAGATCACCTCTTTATAAAAATATGATAGCATTCTCTTTATTGTTCCCTTGATATTACAACTGTGGTTGTTTATATAATGTATCAAGCAGGAGAAGCAAGCTTCTTATACAGCTTTCTGCACTACTGTAAAATCTTAGGATTCTACATTTTTACTAATAATAGAATATTTCTGGAGGCAGCTTACTTCATCATCAGTTGCTCTGATTGGAAAATATTTTCTTTTGTCTTTATTTTTACAACATTTTACTACAATAAATTGAACCAGTTGCTATTAAGCTCAGCAACTGTCAGCCAGGCTACTGGCAGAAGACAGAAGTCATAGGAAGTGCTGAGTGTATGAGGAGACAATTGTAAAATCTATAAATCTGACACAGCCTGAATAAAGTGGAAATGGATTTCCCACATGCAATAAAGGCAAATGCGAGAGTGGGGGAAACACAGCTGTAACCTGTTAGGATCATTTTGCTTAATTAAATGTTTCTATTAAAACAAAAAGCAGATTATGTTCCCTCAGAACGACGCCATTTAAAAAGCTAGAGCAGAAACACTCACACTTAACCACTCATTTCTCTCTCTCGTTCTCTCTCTGTCTCTGTGTCTCTCGCCCCTCTTTCCTGCCTCTGCCTTCCCTTTCTTGTAGATGAGTAAATGTTATAAAACTAGCTGATCTAGATGAGGCCCATTGCCCACATGAGACTGAAATGTGTGTGTGTGTGTGTGTGGTTTAATATAGAGACTTTTCCGCTTTGCAATAAACTCAATGACAGCATGTCCAGCCCAACAGACACAAACAGCCACCAGTGAGAGTTACTTTCTCATTTATTAGAGGAGCACTAACGGGCCTCAGTAGAACTTTTGATTAAATGATTTTACAGTTTTTTTGGTTGTTTTTGAGAGGCGCATGCTAACAGTCAGGTACACAGACAGACAGACAAGCAGTTACTTAAATAGACAGAATGACAGGAAAGACATTTACAGTACAAATAAACAAGATAAATATACAGACAGACCAAATTTGTTGGGGTTTGAAAACAGTTGCTCGTCAGGGATATTTTTGGATTATCTTTGCATGTACTGTAAACCACCTAACTCAGTCAAGGGTAGATGTATACACTACAAAGTGGATTTTAAAAGTCCTTCCTGAACTGTCTGGTCTTTGGGATGCCACAATGACAGTCTTGTTTTATTGGTTTTCTTTGAGGACATTCACATTCGGACTGGCTCCCTGTCAGTGTTTTGGGTTGCATGGAGTTCTTCTTGGCACCCAAAAGAGAGGTTGGACCTGACTCGCATTATGCTCTCCTCTGGCGTGCCAGGAAGGGTTACAACGCGGGCAGTTTTTGGCTTGGCAGAGCGCAGCTTGGCTTGGCACTGCCCGGACTGGCGTTTCCATCAATACTGAATTTTAATGAATGGCAGCTACATGCGCAGTGCTCATCAGTGGCTACTGTGATCATGATCTCTGGGCAGATGAAAATGTGCACAGAAAAAACTGCTCATAGTTTGATACTGAGTCAGATGCACAGAGGAGGAAAAAAGAGCATGAGATAATGTAATGCACAAATAAAAGGCTATTTGATGAACGCAACATAGCAGTTATAAAAGGTGCATCCCTCAAACCCAGTGAACTCAAGTACAGCAGCTGCCACGATTATTTTCAGTCAGCGACAACGGACGCTCTCCATGCCACAATGACTGAAGTATTCAGTGCCTCATGTTTTATCATTTTCACACTGTCCTTCAGAGCTTCCCTCTATTGTAGCCCTCCCCTGTCCCATCCTCTCATCCTCCCACTGTGTTTGTGTGAAGAAGCTTGTTTCCCCGCTGGGCCAGGATGCAGGGATGCCAGGCTGAAAAGCCCCAGGGGACAACGCTTTTTGAACCCCTCTTGTCCCACTGGTTTGATGCAGTGCATCTCTCTGTTGTTGGGTGTCTTTGTCAGACTCTCCAGGAGGTCCATTACTTCAGACCCCTCCAACAACAGTCTTTGAGCCTCCCACCCTCCTTAAAATCCCCTCATAGCTATGAGTGCTGCTGTCCTGTCCTCCTGGGTAGTGCAACAGGGGCCCTGAGTGTTCCAAAGTATCTTCTGTTTGTGACCAGAGACAACTGTCACGCGTTCTTCTATTCAGCCATATCAGAGCAGACACCAAGAGAGAGAAAATGTGCGGATTCTCTTGTGATATACTTCACTGGTGGGTGTTGTTAAAGATTTAGTTGTGATCTAGTCACTGAACTAGAAAGAAAGAAGTTAGAGTGGGTGTCTTATTCAAAGAGATGAGTCACAGAAGTAGAAATGTTGTCAGTTTCGTTCTTACAGGAATGTAGTAATGGTCTAATGGAATGGCTCTCAGATCCCTCCTTCAGTTCTTTCAGTTTTGCTTAGAGGGACACAGCTGTACAGAACGGACAGACAAAAAATAAACAGCCTGGCCATCACTTCCAGAATTTCAAAATAACAGCATCAAATGTGGATTGATCTCACATCTATTTTGAACAGGGCAGCTACTCCATAGCAGTTTGTAAGTCTGAGGCCGTGTGTGTGTTTGCGTGGAGGTTTCAGAGGGACCGGGGCAGCAGTAGAGTGGGGAGCTGTGCGGGGCTTCTCCCTGGGTGCTTACTGGGGGATCTGAATGTTTGGATTTGTGATTTAGGATGTTCACCAGGTCAAAGGGCACAATTATACACCGAGGCCAGGGTCAGCTATGGATTGCCTTTCTGCCAGCTCTTCTCAGTTTACCCATGACGCCAGGCCCCCACCCCACCCTCTGAATCACATCACACACCATTGACCATCCTGATAATCTTATAACCACAACATTGTTAATATCCCCAAAATTCAGGGTAATTTTGAAGAAATGTACTCACATTGTTTTTTAAACAATATACTTTTGTACTTTGAGCACATGAAAACATAACAAATTAAATGCAATTTAGGATAGAGTAAAGGAAAACATTTGATGTTTCTTGTCTTGTTTTGGGAAAGTTCAATTGTTAAACATTAAGGGCTCTGGACTATGGATGACATTTCTTCCTGGGCAATCTACCCTTGTGTTTGTGCAAGATGATTTAAAATGACTACATGGGAACATGGAGTTCTGTTGAACTTTATTTCTTATAGTCTTAAATAAATGTTCTGTCTGTTGTCACATTGGATAACAACAGCAAAGACCTGAAGAAAAATGTTACCACCCCGTCTGCCTCTAAGTTTCAGTCGTGTACCACGGCTCTATTTCATGCCATTCCTCAGGAGTTGTGGGTCTTCCCCTGCGTGACCACTGACAGGCTTTTACGGTAAAGAGCTGGAGAAGCTGAAAGGACGTGTGTGTGTGCGCGAGAACACCCTGACTCCCCTGCTCTCCTCGTGTGAATACATTAATTCATTTACCACTTCGAGGTCGCCAAACCCAAATATTTGCCTCTGCACATATTTAATATTTATGATGACGACAGCAAATATTGCCTGGTGGATTGAGTGACACGGAGAGGTCAAGCTCTGGGCTTGGCCAGAGGGTGCAAGGGGGAATGTTATTGGTGGGTGTGGGGGGGTGAATGTGTGTGTGTGTGCTCTCCTGAGAGAGCCAGTCCACATCACAGGAGCAGTGCATGCTGCTCTGTTTGCCCTGAAACACGTGCAAATATGACACGGTTCAGCAAACAATTTACATGAATTTGTGTATTATGGATTCATGAGCTTAAATCTCAACTTGTCTCCTAAGAAGGACAGCTGTGTTGATGGAAGGCTGTTAAAGTGTGAGAGGGATTAGACGAAGGGGGGAGTGTGTTGGCCTGCACCTAGGTTTACATGTATTCACATTTACATCCGTGTGAGTATGGGTCTACATCTTTGCGTGCATGATTGTGCATGAACGTGCTGTGCAACGTGTATGTGTTCCAATGAGGTGATCCATTAGGGGGGACAGTTTAACGAGCTGGTCTCAGATCTGGATCAGCTCAGATGAGATCCTGTTTCCTTTGGACTGATCTCCCTCACCACTGATTCCGGCTCAAGAGCTGCATGACTAAATGGTGCATACCTAATCTCTTTTGAACTGCAACCCAAAAGAAGCAGCCTTACATTGTAATATCAGGTTTGCTGACAAGCTCTACTTTCAGATTAAGTTGCATGTAGCTTTTGTAAACGTATAGCCGTTTGCTTTAGAGAGTTGAACAAGATGGTAAGAAAGGTGACTCTCACACATTTGTCTATGCTCAATGGGTTCTGATTTTCTAAAAATAAGCACACACATGCATTCATGTGTAAAGTCATGTTAAATTGACATCGACACACACCAGGTTTGTTGACATCTGCATCCCACCCACCATTCAAGCAACCTCACCGTGACCTCAGAGACTGAGAGGGTTTGAGGAAGCAAACTCAGGAGATCTCTTATACACACAGATCACCTCTTCACCTCCCTGCCCCTATCTCCCCACATTTCTGCCTTTTATCCTTTCTTTCATATGAGCTATCTTTCTTTTTGCCCTTCCTCCTTTCACCTCCGATAAGTTATTGTGCAAGTTTGTGGAATGTACACAGGCCAAGGATCTCGATGAAGTGTCATTGTTCTGTTTGTTGAAAGGCACTCCGCTCTCTTTCTTCTTCTCTTTCGGATATGAGCGAGGGAAGAAAAGGCCTTCACGGCAGAGCGATAAAGAGTCTTTCAGTGAAAGAGACACAAAAAGATGAGGACAGAAAGGGAGAAAATCCTGAGACAATATTTGACAGTGATTCACCTAAAGTTCACACCACCGAGCAGAGATATGGACTTAGTGACCTAGTCAAGGGAAAGGCAGGTATGTCATGTGTGTTTGTGTGTGTATATGTGTGTGTAAGAAAGAGATGGAGAAAGCTTATGCATTTTTATCTATTTAGTCAGCCAGTGATAGTTCCAGCACACTTACCTCACTTGTGTGCAATTCCAGCGCAAATATAAGGCTTACATGACGAAAGCAGAGGACAAAAACAGAAACGATGGCACACTTTTCACATGCCACTGACAGCCAGTCATTCACAAGGAGGAAAAACATCCCAGCCGTTCAATTAGAGTATTTCTGCAGCTACTGTGACAACCCAGGGGACCAATAGATAAGAGTAATGGAGAAGGAGACAGCGAATGACAGAGTCCTGCTGTGACTCCTAGGACTCATCTTTATTAAAGCCCACTTCATGTTGGTGAAGATGGATGGATTGAAGAACAAGTGGATGGATGGATGGATGGATGGGGTGAGCCCAAGAAGAAGGCAGGCAGAAAGCGAGGGAAGAGCACGACAGTGTTAGAGAAAATTGTACACTGATCACAAAATCCACCATGAACTCTGCTGCAAAACCAAAAAAAAAACAATGCTGCTTTGGTGAAATCAATGGACTTAATGAAGGAAATTAGATGAGTGTAGATTAATAAGCAGCCAAGAGACACAAGACAGATGAAACAAATCATATGGTTGCTTTTGTGTTGTTATTTTAGATATATTCTTTATACTTGAACCTGCACAAACAAAAACAAAAAGAAAAAAACAGTAAAAAAAAAATAATGTTTTAGCTTCCAAACACCAATAATCAAGCAAAGCTTTCCGTCACCGGATAAAAAGCACATTGGGTTCATCAGCAATAAGAAGTTGAGTCAATGATCTTTTACATGAATTAGAAAAATTCAAAGAGAAAGTTATATATTGGTTATGATACCAGCCTGCCAGTTTTTGGGAGGGCCGTGCTTTACAGGATAAAACCTGTTGAAATTCATGTCTTTGGAGGGGTCTAGTGGGTAACTGTAGAAAGACAAGTGGAGTTACTTTGTGTAAATTTAGTAGAATAAAGTAATTGTTGTGAAGGGGATGGGGTCAAGGCCATGTTCAAGGTAGTGGGGTGAAAGCCAGAGCCTGTGTGGGAATGACCTCACTGGGGCAGCTGGCAGCACTCCCTCTCTTCTTTTGTCAACTCCAACCATTTGATGCCATTGAAACAGAGCAAGGCAGAGAGATTGAGAGAGCAAAGGCGGATGCTAGTGTGAAGGTGCAGAGCAGCGTGATGCAATGTGAGATAGCAGCTGAGTGAGCGCTCTCTGTGTGTAAGTGTGTGTGTATGTGTGTGTGTGTGTGTGTGTGTGTGGAGAAATGACTAAATTCCCTCTAATCGCACCAACCGGTCTATTATAACTCTCTCTCCATTATTAGCTCTCACTCATCCCTCACCCTCCTCCTCATCATCTGTCCATCCTTCAAACCTATTCTTTCATTTTGCCAGAAAGTGGAGGAGGAGGAGGTGGCAGTGCTGGTGGTGGCATGGGGCGGGGAACTAGGTGATGTTTTGAAGGCTTTGAGAGTTCCACACCTGTGGTTGTAAGGACAGTTTGTAACCTTATCTCCAATGCTTTGTGTGTCTCCCCTTTTCTTTGGCGCTGGATGTGAACAAATTGAGCATTGTGTTTAGGCAGGGGCCAGGAGGAAGCCAGCGAGTCCAGGCTCTGCACAGCAGTAGCCTGAGACGGGAGATCAGGAGTGATTCCATGTGTAAGATTCCTTCCTTCTCACGGACAGTGCTAATGAAGTGTGTGCACCCTTTGTTAGACAGGCTCCTCACGCATGGGCCAAGCACTCTTACAGACACTCCAGGCATGACTGTATTCTCACAAACATCTTTGCAATGTATTTTTAGTGTCCTTAGGGTTGCAGCAAGCAGTTACTGCACTGAAAGTGTGCCAGGAAGTTTCAGAGTCTGTTGATATATGTTATTTAGGACGTGTCTGTCAATGCTAAAATATGCTTTTTCATAGCTTTTACAGTAAAAAAAATTATTATTATAACCATCATTATTACACAACCTATTACGCTCTCTATTAAAATGTAATTTGTTGATGGGTATTATATAAAGAGACACAGAAGAATAAAGACACAGAAGGGAAGAACAACAGCGTAGGCCATGTATTACTTTTGATCCTGTGACATGGTAACGAGTAAAGTGCTTTTTTGCCTACAAATAACCAGTTTACCTCTTACAACTACACGCTTTCAAAGACAATCTTACAATTTACTCTCTCAGTTTTAATGCAATTTGTAAATTTACGTTACATAGATATGTACATATGTAATCTACTGTGTGTGTGTGTGTGTGTGTGTGTGTGTGCATCAGAGGGGTTTGTCTGCATAGAGCTATTGGAGTCCATATCCGCTGTCACGCTCCTTTGTCTCGGCTCTGTTGAATGCAGATGAGGGGGGAAATTAACCAGTGTGGGAATATCAGTAGAGACAGATACCCGTGTCACTATGCATCCTAATAGAAAGACTCCTGTTTCCAATTATAGCCGCCTGTAATGATAACGCGATGTGAGCAGCAAGACAATTGTACAACTGGATGTCTACAAAGTCCCAGTCTTGTGCCTGAAAGAGGGTGAGGAGCAGAGAGGAGGGAGGAACGAGGGGAGGAGGTATTGACGCGGGACAAGGGGCAAAGATGAACTAGCGTGACCTTTTGGGAGTATTTTTAGGTTCATCTTTTCACGATGGTCCCACACTGTCATGTGGAAAGAAGTGGGTGCACAAACCAAGATAAAATAAACACGAGTCCAAATGATAGCTTAAAGTATTTATAATGTACCTTTGCTGTATCAAGCTAGACAGAACTTGGACAGATCACGTCGATAAATTAAGCACTCCAGCTTGTGCTTTTTGTTTTCTTATTTCAAATGTACTCTGTTATCCTCTACTTCTATTATTACCGCTGCCAAAGTCCTCATCGTGGTGCTCCTTGGGACTCAAGAAGCTACCGAGAAACTTCCAGGACCACAACTTGTGCTCCCTCAACCTATTTTACTCCCACTCCACACTCTATCTGTCTTGCTCACCCTAGCGTGACCCAAACATGCGGCCAGTGAATCCAATATGTTTTCTATGGACATACAGGGAAGGTATGGAGGCTCCAAACCAAACCTCAGCCATGCCAGGCCTATGAGGGAAGGAGGGGCCCCTTTTTGAGGAAGTCATCACAGAGTCCAAATAACAGGGCCGTCCCCGCCTGGGGCCCGCTGTCAGGCCAATGATCGATGGTCTCAGTTTCAGATGCTTGCCCCAACTGGCCAGTGGTGAACAAAGAGGGGCAAATATAGAGACAGAGAAGGGGTCATCCCTGCCAGGGTGGGAATGACAGTCAGCCAGAGAGAAGGATGGAGGGAGGAAGAGAGCGAAGGAGAGAGGGAGGTAGTGTAAACCCCAGCATGTTGATTGCTAGTCTCTTCTTTGATTCAAAAAACAGACATGTCGTGCTGTTTTATTTCGTTTGTAACGTGTCCAGAAATCGCCGGCATTGAGACAGCGCTACATTTTAGTGATTGCAGCTCCCGCAGCTGTGGCCACAGGAATGCAGCCTGCCTTCCTCGCCTCCTTCCTCTCCTCTCCGTCTCCCCGTCTATCTCTCATTCAAGTCTTCTCTCGTTTCCTCACCTCTGTGCCTACCCTTCATTCTCTCGCTCTCTCTGCCCTAAGGCGATGACTCCAGCTCTTCTGGGAAATCTCTGATTAACACTGAGGCCTTTTTTTTTTTCACTCCCTTTCCTCTTCTCTCCTCTTTCTAGCATTCAACACGCTCCTGAGGTTTAGCAAGCATCAGTCAGACCTCTGGAGGGTGCTCTGGTTGGCTTGAGAGGTATTTATAAGACAGAGCCTCTGTTGTACCAAAAGTGTGGGGTGATGACACACATTATCCACCTTCAGCAGGCCTTATGCATATCAACACTACAATATGGCTTTGAACTCAGTCTAAAGATTTAAAGGTTTGAATTTAGAAGCAAATGTAGGTCAACAAAGGTAACAGCACGCGGGTTGTGAATATATAAATTCTCCTAGCTTTTAACAGCCTACAGTAGTGGACTGATTATATTGATGTGTCTACATGGTTTATTCTGGTGATTTCTTTAATGGAAGAGGGATCCCCTCCTCTGTTTCCCCTCCTAATGTTTCTTCCATTTTTTTCCTGTTAAATGTTTTATATATTCCTGTATAATGTTTTATTATTTTACCTTATCCAAATGGATAGAGGGTGTCATATGCTTTAAAAATTGTAACGCCCTTTGAGATAAGGTTTGTTATTTGTGATTTTGGGCTATACAAATAGAATAGATTTGACTTGAAAAGGGTGATTTTACACCACTTTCAGTGTTTCTGCCGCTAAGATTTAAACCTGAGCTTTCTCAGTGGCCTGTTCTCTTACAAGAAAACCTCAATAGCCAAGATCCCCCTTTAACAAATCCCCTATCTGTAAATGATACAAAAGAAACACATCCCTGACTGTCAGGCAATCATCTATCCTGAGCAAACGAGCTGAGCTGAAAACAGACAGATTATTTTTAAGGGCTTACATAATAGCCACTTTTCCACAACTGCGCCAACTAAGGCTTACAGGAACCAAGGCCAACTGCAGATGTTTTTTATGAGAAAAAGACAGTGTTATTTGGCTATTTGAATCTTTTTACCAGCTTATAAATTGTTCTTCTAGCAAACAAATCATGAAGCACATCAGTGACATGTAGTTTTGGGAGAAACTGATGTGATGTTAGTAACTGAACTCAGGCCATGCTTGGCCCTGGAGTGGGAAGCGGGCCATTGTGAGAGCAGAAGCGCTGTGCTGCCTTCAAGGCCCTGACACACAAGCACTTATTGTTGTCTCCCCTCTCCATATAAGTCAAACTAAGCTGACTGAATGTACTTGACCCTTCACCTGCTCCCTCTTTTCTCTCGCACTCCTCCACTCTTCCTCTTCTCTCCTCCTCTGCGTGTGGTCTTGCCTTAACCACCTGTCTCCATTACTGTTGGATTGCCCCATATCTAGACAAACATAGTATTGAATGTGGTTTCATGTGCTTGAACCAACTCAAGTGTGTTACTCCCCTAGACAGCTGAACTAATTTTACTATTATTTTATTATTATTATTACCGTCTTCTTCATCAATACTATCCCTGCCACCTGGTCTGGGCCTTGCTCTGCTTTACTGGCCGAGGACGCTCATCCTAATGGAGACATGACTGTAGGTGAGTAAGGGGTGTAAAGAACTAAATCAGGCATGGGTTGCTGGAAGTTTGGACAAAATACATAGCTACAGCTTCACATAGTTACTGTAGGAGAAAGGTTATAAGACTTTGATGGGACTCGCAGAGGATACACTGTGCTAAAAACGGCTTCATTAATTTCAGTTTAATTCAGCTTGATTCAATTTTATTAAATCAATTTGATTCATTCAAATCCATCCCAAAATACTCTCCCCTCAACTGAAGGCCAAGCACAACAAATTAAGCAGTCAAGCATGAAAAAAATGGCATTTGATAAACCCATCGAGGGAGTCAACAAACAAATCACTCATCAGTGTGAAGTACATAATGATGACACTCTGAAGTGGCACCTTAAGGACTTCAGCTTTAATTGTCCTGTGGAGGGTAGGGTCAGGGCAGCCAATGAAGGCAGCTGCTTTCCTCACCATGTGCCTGACAAGGATTTCAATCAGCGGTTTGTGTTTTACTCACTATTTTTACATATGTGTGTGGCCAAGCCAGGCTGCAGTACAATCTTGCCCACTTCAGCTAACACAGCAGTGCTGCCAAAAATGCTTTTTTAAAATCTATATTTATTTAGTAATACCTAAAAGTAAGATTGGTGTGGTGTATGTGTGTGTGTGTGTGTGTGTTTTTGTGGGTTTGTTGGTGCTTATAGATGGTTCTGCTCTGACATGCCATGGTGTCTATGTAGAGCATGACGTTTTGTGTGTCGTCTTCTTTCCTCTCAGAGGGCCAGACAGAGCTAATTAGCAGACAGGAAATGAGTCAAGTCTTTGCTGCAGTGAGGATGACGTTTTAGAGGAAATGACCACAGATGACCAACTGAAGAAGAGGGATGACTGAGTCTGGGAGTGTACACTTGTTTACGTGTTTATGATCCACTATATCGATTGCTAACCATGTATGGCAACATGGGAACTTTGCTGTGGAGCCTGTTCCCCTCAGATATATAATACAATCTCATCTACAAGTGTACTACTACTGAAGCACATCATGAGTAAGTCTGAATTTAAGTCTGAAGTGAGTCAGAGAAATATGTGATGCCTACAAGAACCATCACTAAAAATTGGATCTGGAGGGATTTAATAGAGCATACCTGTATCTTGAGTATTGCACCACTGGGACTGTACATTTTTAAGAAAAGACAGTTTTAAAAGACAGTACTTTTAAAGCTGTCCTCTCACATGAATTCTTGTTGAAATCAATGAACAAGTGTGAAACAATTATAACCTGTGCCATATGTGCTACGAGGTGTTTTTGAAACTTTCTAATGATAGCCTCTGCGTTGTTTTCTGAGTTGTAGGACATATTTTCTAATACTTGTGTCATCTTTAAATGTAGTCTAAGATAATATTTCATTTTCCTGACAGAGCTTTGAATTCAGTTCATGGTACACAGCTGTTTTACTCCCATTGTTTTCTGTTTTCTCGCGTACAAACTGCTCACATTGTGTCCACCAGCAGCTATATGGAGGTGGGCACCATTAGAGAGCTGAAGGAGCACTCATGATCACATGAGATATGGTAGTAGGTCTGTGCATGCATCAGTGTGTGAGTATGTATGTGTTTGTGTTTTTCCTAATGCAAGGCAGACCATTTGGTCTGCTGCTTTAAAACAAAAGGGCTTTGGTCCAGTTTATTCCCATGGGGAGGCTACCTTTGGCCAGGAGAGAGAGAGAGAGAGAGAGAGAGAGAGAGAGAGAGAGAGAGAGAG
>JAVQJD010106650.1:0-10159 GCA_036023655.1 Nannoperca australis
GTGTGTGTGTGTGTGTGTGTGTGTGTGTGTGTGTGTGTGTGTGTGTGTGTGTGTGTGTGTGTGTGTGTGTGTGTGTGTGAGAGACACTGAAAGACAAGGACAGAGATAATGCTTTCAATTACATGCGTTAATAGTGAAAGTCGATAAGGTATGAGCAGGAGTGTAATGCAGACAGAATTTTTATGGAGGCACCAATTTCACTGTAACAAGTCCTCATTGTAAATCAATAGAGCACACAGGTAATGGCGTACTGTCAGCATCACCAGCTGGACGATCGCTGCATTTTTAATGAAGAATTGCCAACTTGTGTGTGTGTGTGTGTGTGTGTGTGTGGACGTGGGGAAGCACCTGCTCACAAACTGGACTCGTTTTCCATTACAGGATACATTTGTACTCCTCGGAGCCCAAACAGCACCCGACAGCTGCTGCGGGACGTCCTCAGTAGGTGCCCTGTTGGGACATGAAGTGTCACTGTATGTGAAGATGCACACGGCACTCTTTTAGGGAAATTAACAGGAAATATCGTTGAGCAGGATTTATAATAGATAATTTTAGTTACTTTACAGTAGATGTTAAATTATATTTTTCTTTGTGCAGCTTTTGTTGTCATAGTAACACAGAGGTGACAGACTTCTTCCTGACTTTGCAACCGGCCGGTAACTTGTTGTTCACTGTTGCTTATTCTGGGTGTCGCCGTGAAGAACGAGCAGGCATCATGTTTAAATGCTCCCGGCTCGGCTGTTTTCTGACTGGCTGTTGTTTTTGTTGTTGTTGTTGAAGCATTGACATCACATCTGTCGGAGATAAAACCCTCGAAAAGCCAAAGTGAATGGACGAACGTGGAGAGGGGTTTTACATCACAGTTCAAACCAACAACAAAAGTGGCTTAAATTTTCCCTGAAAAGACGGGACAACATGTGTCTTTTTGTTGGGATTTAGTGGAAATCCAAACCGGAGCTGATGTCCAACCTCGCCCTGAATGGAGCTTAGAAATGCATGAACACACAGATTACATGTGCAAAAGCTGTTGATCAAGAACAAAGAGAGAGAACAACAATAAACTGAGGACAAAAGACACGTTTAGAAAGACATATCTCACATTTTCCGATCTGCAGACACCCGAGATGTCACCATCTGCCTTGCTTCAAGATAAAACTTAAACTTTTGCTGTTTGGCAGCAGCATAACATGAAAGTAATGAGTGTCCCCTCATTACGAAGCCTCCTTGTGTAGAGGAGGACAAAAAGAAACATTTTAGAGAATAAAACGTAAAGGCAGGCGGAGGCGTTCGTGTTAATCTTCTTTTCCTCCGGTTTTCCTCAGCTGCTGTTTCCTGTATGCGTCTCCCCAGGACTCGCTCTAATCTGTCCCAAGCAAAGAAATTAATTACATTCTTTTGTAAGCTTATTAAAATTGTGCTCTTCACCCCCCCTCTCTCCTTGTCTCCTCCAGGCCATTGATAAGTACTGCAGGGTGAGCGGAGGTTTCTCGGGGGTGAAGGACGTCTACTCCTCCAACCCGACTTACGATGACGTGCAGCAGAGCTTCTTCCTGGCCGAGACGCTCAAGTAAGCCGACGCTTTAATAGGTTCATTAATTGGTTTGATCTGTGACTCATCAGTACGTTTTTTTATTAATTCCTCACTTTTGTGATTAATGCAATGATTTGGTGGGTGGTGGGTTTGCTGATTGAAAGGACTTGTCAGTGAAAAGTGATTGCAACAATTACTTGCTCATATTTTGTAGATTTAGAATAAATGAGCAGAGAAATCTTTTGCAAACATAAAAGCAGCAGCATGTCAGTCACAGACATCCTTTCTAAACTAACACTGAATCCTAAAATGACCTTCTACACCTTCTACAGCAAGCCTCAAACACAAAATCCACTTGGGTTATAGTTCCTTAAGGTCTCAGTCCTGGTTGCTTACGAGTGCTTTGTCAGAAACACAACAGAAGAGAAGTTGTTGTGTCCGTTTACAGCACAGACAAATACGTTTCTGTTGTTTAAACAAAGTATTCAGTCAATAATTGGCCCTTTTCCATCATGACATAAGCAACAGGGATCAGATTTCATGCTGCACTCAATAGCAGCGCACAGTGATGTTGCACTGGTTACGATGCAGCTCTTCATCTAATAGCTCGCTGTGGCTTCTCTTTCTAGTTCCAATGCAGGTTATTGTGGTTATTATGAAGCCAGTCACCAGTTTTATACAACTGTTGCATATCAGCATCACTCTTCAAAGGGTAATAATGAAAAGTTAACACATCTGTGGTTCTTTTCTTTTTCTCTAATGGCTGATGAATGTAAAGGGCAGCTCTGATGATGGATGAAGGCAGCGGAGGCTCTGAATGTAAACTGTGACCAGGATTGGAGCCTAGTGTGGCTCTCTGGTTCCCCCTGCTGGCAGCTCTTTGCATGTTAGATCCTCCTGAACATTAAACATGTAAACTGACCGGATATAATCAATCAAACAGCGCGGCAGGTCAAAGATTCACGAAACAGCAAATTAGGATTTAACTGGTCTTGTTTTAGCAGGAAGCTCCTTATCAGTGTGGAGTGTGTCTGAAGTGAACACCCACAACGCGTCAAATACCAGCAAAGTTAATGGTTTAAAGGTCACCCGCCACCCTGGCTGGTAACTATCTGAGTCGATGACATTTGAATGCCTCCAGCCTTTGGTGTGTATCTGTTCTCAGTCTTTGTCCCTGCTGACTGCAAACCAAACGCATCAAAGCAATACAGCATCTCTGAGTCAAAGATTGGCTGCATCTGAACTAAAATGTGAAACCTAATAACTTTGGCATAGTGTGTGTGTTTGTCAGATTTATTTTATTGGTGATTAGATTTCATAAAGAATTTTAAATGAAAGCTCTCAATCTTGACTTTATTGAGTTTTTCTGTTCACGAAAAAAGATTTTGTAGATTAGGTTAGCTGTATAGACTTAAAGGTGTAGAAAGCTTGATTTATAATCAGATCTCTTCCTTATCTTCAGTATATGTTTGAATACATGATATAAGGTATGTATTTGTGGCTGAAATTCACGCTGCACACAAATCCCATTGTCACTTTGATTAAGCTCTGTTGCAGTTTTCTGTTTCACCTGTAATAGTGGTGCACGTGCGTCAACTCTTAATTAGACTCATGACTCTGAACCTGAACCAGGAAATAAAGATTCAAAACTGTGTGTAAACAACACAGAAGCAATTTAACAGCAGGTGCTAATGGATTCATACATTAATATTTATTTGTTTATTTGTTCCTTTAAGATGACACTTTGTGCTCTACTTTGACAAACCTGCAGAAATGATGTAATTCACTTCTCTCTTCTTCATCACCTTCCTTACCCAATCCCTCTCCCCTCACCCCCCACCTTTCCCCCCTCCGTCAACCCCCACCCACCCCCACGCAGGTATCTGTACCTGCTGTTCTCCAGCGACGACCTGATGCCGTTGGAGAGTTGGGTCTTCAACACGGAGGCTCACCCGCTTCCTGTCCTCCACCTGGGCAACATCACCCTACCTGGCAGCGTGCCGGCTCAGCGGTAGACAGACAGGCCCTCTTCCTCCACTACAGCACCAGGGGGCGCCACTTATCCGCCCGCCGGCCTGCCTGCCTGCCCAAAAACCCACCCACCAACACTGGACAAACTTACATTCAGCTCTACAGACTCTCAACTGCTTTTGGACTGCAGACATCAACCAGAGGAGACGGAGAGAGAGACCCCTGCAGCGTGGGGAGGACTCGCTCTCTTCATCTCCATCGATCTCTCCGTCTTCTCTGCAT
Organism: Nannoperca australis; assembly: GCA_036023655.1. Lineage (NCBI taxonomy): Eukaryota > Metazoa > Chordata > Actinopteri > Centrarchiformes > Percichthyidae > Nannoperca > Nannoperca australis. Next base: position 3,785 of record JAVQJD010106650.1, read on the forward strand.
TAAATCAGAAACATGGTGGGTTTGCTGCTTGACTTGACTCTTTTTCTCTGAAGGACCGAGCTCCAACATCGGAGGCTTGATTTAGTGTTTTTGTTATAATTTTGAGTGTTTATTTGAGATTTGACCAAACTTTCCTCCCATACGTGCATATGGGCATATGGTCGGTTTGACACTTTACTGATGGAGGTGTCATTTTTCCAGGCTGACAGACTTGAGGACTTTACAGGGTCTGTTGATAGGGTTGTTTTTTTTTTGACAAATCGTTAGTGGGGACACAGGGTTGAATCAAAGCCCTTCGCTTGTCTTTTGACCCAACCGAACCCCCCTCCCCACTCCACTTCCTGTTTAATCTTCATCAGATGATCTTTGACAGCTCGTCACATCATCAGTGCGAGGCAACAGTCCCCACCTCCTCCTCTCATCCTCCCTTTTCAGAAAAGTGGACCATTGTAAGTGGAACAGTAACTACAGGAGGACAGCAGCAGGCCTCCCCACATCTTTCCAGTCTGAGACGTCACCGGCGTAGTTGCTCCCCAGCTTATCATCCCCTTCTCTCATCTCTTCTGTTCTCTGCCTTTTCATAAATCCATCCCTCTTTGAGGTCAAACATCGTGAGAGGAGACTAGATCCCAGCCATGCTTATGTATGTATGTATGTATCTGTGTGTGTGTGTGTGTGTGTGTGTGTGTGTGTGTGTGGTTTAAACACCTCTGCTGTAAATCATTTATTTGTGCACTTTGTATGGGAAGACTATGAAGAAGAGGAAAGTAGAGGTGTAGCACCGAAAGGGCTGAATAAACGAAGACCTTCTGTCTCCCTGCTGAGCGCTCTGTTCAACCCCATGTCACCAGGTGGACCAGCTCTCTGTAAGTTGCATGAACTCATCGTGGTGTTCAGTTTTCTTTCATACCTTCTCCTCTTTTCCTCCAGCTTTACCTCGACCTCTCTGGTCCACAATAAAAATCTCTGAGGCGTTGTGTCTCAGAGTTCCCACACCTTCATTTCATAATGCCCATGTTTTGTAATCTCTCGAAAATCTCAGTTTCTTGGGAATCACAAAACTATTTTGGATAGAAAATGTGAAAAAGCTGCAAACCTCGTCCCGTTTTTGTGTGTTAACTGTTTAGTGAACAATCACGACCACATCCTGTACATATTGATTTAACCATGTTCATCATATTCATCCGCTAACTGCCGACGTCATATCATCAAACCAACATCAAAATCTTAATGTGGAGAAATGGAGCAAATCAAGGACTAAACCAGTGTGGCTGGTTTGCAAACGATTTCAAACGCACATCCTTTGCTGAGTCTCTCTAATTTCTCCCCTCTGTTGAAGGTTCGATAGCCTTGTTGATGGCAGTCAGAGCCACCAATCACAGCGCGAGTTACCAGCTTGGTTCTGCCTCCAGGTGTCGCTCCTGACACAACAACTGTCTCCGTTACATTTACTGCCCGGGCTGCTCACACAAAAGATAACAGTCTGTTAAACAACATTTATGTCAGCAAACAACCAAAACAAGTGTTACTGAGTTACTGAACTGTGGACATTAACTGGTGACACACTGTATCAAGCAGTTACTCTTTTAAAAAAACACCTGTTTTTATGCTAAAATCTGGGGCTGCAGGAGGACAAAGCATCCTATTCTTGTAAACTTAAGATTCTGCAGATTCTGTCAAGTCCAAACCCCAAATCACATTCATTAAACATCAGTTGAACCCCTTGAATATGGGAGAGAAATGTAATGGTGCAGATTTCCAACATGACGGCAGCATTAGATTTTAAGATGCTGATCGGATATAACGGTGAAGAGTCTTTTGATCGTGTGGTGACTGAAATGACAAGAGCAGCTTTGACCTGTTTTGAGCTGAACTGCAAGAAATGCTCACCAGCAGGGAGACAAAATGTCAGCAGAGGGGAGGACGCGATGTTGAGGGGAGGCATATAAGAATAATAAACTATGATTAAATAATATATTTAATATTACTGCAATAAACTGCTTTTAGAAGTATGAAACCAGTCAAACCACTGATCCAGCGTGCGTGTCGGACGGGATTCGACCGTGGTGTTTTGTTCTGAAGAAACAAGAAGGCAGTCAGTTTATAAAAATACACCCTGTAGGCTGAAAGATGGGCTCCATGAAGTCCAACTGGAAAGAAACCCAACCGGGTTTCACTACTGAAGCTGAAGAGTAGGATCTGCACAGAACCAGGACGTGCGTGTGTGTGTGTGTGCGCGTGTGTGTCGTGTTTTGTTTCTGACTTTGATTATTTTCCAGCCTTATTGTCAGATGTGACGCCTTGGCCAACACTGTGCTCTTTCACGTTCTTTGCTTTGCGTTTTCTAATACGCCATTGTGATATAAATTCCCTTTTATTGTTTTGGCTGTGCACAAATGTTATGGACGAGCAGAACTGTGAGGGAGTGAAAGCAGCATAGGTAGCAGACACCACGCTGCTCAGCCACACGACTAAAGGTTCTGTACCAACGTATCAACACGCTGACTGTATCCCCACGTGTCCTGACACAAATCTAGCCAGAGTTGTTGGCAACGTTCGCCTCAAAATGCTGCTCATCGCCAGTGAGCACAAAATGTTGTCGGCCCGACACGAAGACATGGGGAAGTATTTCTCATCGTCAACAAATCCCAGGAAAAGACTAAAACCAAGAATGAATTGATCCCAATAACAACAGAAACACAAGAAGGAGGAGCCACATCGTGCAGTGACTGACCTGTCCCTTCACTTCCATGAACACACACTGTATTTTACTTTGATGCTACCCCCCCCCCCCCACACACACACACACACACACACACTCATTAGGATGAATGGGCTCCAGGCTGAGAGTCAGAGGAGGGAAGGTGGTCTTTTCATGGGATTGGATGACAATACAATTTAAAAACTAATGTTAGAAAATAATATCTGCCTCAGACTTTAAACATCTTTGGAAACTGCCGTCACCTGATTTCCTCAATATTTAAGTGTTCATATTTGACCAACAGCAGCTAGTCTTACTATCAAGAGGGAAAAGTTCAGGTCAGTGTTGATGATTGAATCACTTTCTTTCAACTTTTAATAAATGAAACAACAGTTATTGATTAAAAGTTTCGGGGAACATCCATCAGTGTACATACAGGATATTTCTCAGTTCACACCCAGTATCATCTCCAGCTCTCCCTTTCACCCGGACTCTGATGGTCCACCTTCAGACCCGTTCATGCAGTACAGTCTTACCCCCCCCCCCCCCCTCCCCCGTCTCTGACATCATCACCACCTATATGTGATAGGGAGGAAGTCCAGGCGAAACCTGGGCGGCCATCGAGTCGCTGGGAGCGACGACATTGATTTTGAAAATTGAGTGTTCTGTATTTGTATTTTTACTGAACTTAAAAAAAAAAAAGAAATTAAAGTATCTGTAAATATGTTTAAAACCGAGACACAAATTCAATAAAGATGTTATGAAAAGTGATGAGAATCGAAGAGTATTTTCCGTGTTTGTCTTGTTTGAACTTGGTTACATGACGCTGTGACGGCGGACACAACCCTTACTGTGGAGCCTGAGTCTGGTTTATATGAAACTACGAGGGTTGCTTTAAATGTTTTTGTTTTGGCAGCAGATTTAAACTATTTCAATCTGAATGCACGTCAACAAAACAAATGACACATTTTGGACCGTGGAAATGCTCAGATTGGAGATGAATTGTCTTTCTAAGGAGTCAGAAACGTTTATTTGCTATAAATGTCCCACATATTTCACTTTTCATAGTTTAAAGTCATTTTTATCTCTATTGTTTTTCTCTAAATGTTTTTAGCCATGGCGGGGCTCCGGGGATGCCAGTCAGTCGGCCCATCCACCACTTTCATCCAGACCCAACTATCTCAACAGCCATTGGATGCAGCATGAGGTTTTGTGCACGTCCCCCGCGGGACGACGGTGAACACAGTAAACATTGTGAGCATTGTCAATGTGAAAAACAACAAATGTAAAATCTCGAGCATCAAAACTGCAGTGTGCGTGTTGGGTTTGGCCTTTATGTTTCTGTGCAAGATGAACCTGCAGAGCAACAAGGGACAGGCCTGTGGTCAGTTTCACTACTGCAACTGCTGGAGGTAAATATTTGGCTTGACAGGTTGTTGTTGGCATTTCTTGTATTGCTGCCAGAAAAAGTTAAACGAGGCTTCACATTGATGAATTACAACATTAAAAGGCTCTTAACAACAGAATAATATACAGTTCTATAATATATAAAGTACATTTTGCTGATAATACTTATGGACTTTTACTTAAGTGTGTGTGTATCTGTGATCTGTAGGTTTTTTTCCTCACAACCAACACCAAAAATGAAACCAAAGTATTTGTTTGTGGCTGTCGGTTCCACCCAAGAAGCCACAAACACCTGATTTTTGACATCAGACATCATCCAATCATCTTCCTTAATAGCACGAACTCTGTGTTTAACTTGCAGAAGAGTTTAAAAGACACTATAAGCTATGTGTGACTTTCAGGACTGTTGTCTGACATCCTGTTTGGGTTTAAGAGCATCAAGGATTTGATATAACCAGCTGTCAGTTATGTTCTTCATACATATATATATATATAAATATATATAAACATTCAACATAATAGGGTTGGAGAGGTAGATCTTGATTAGGAGTAAATACACCCACTGAAAATCTTGTTTTTGCAGATTTCTAGTGATTTTCACCATCTTATAACGGGTCAATTTTAGCAAAAGCTTTGATGATTTTAAATGAATTACTCAATTTTTATTGGTTATTGCATCCATCCATTTTATTCTACTTATCTGAGTCCAGCTTGCATTTATTAAATGTTCAGGGATTATTGTTGTAACCTGGTGGTTAGTACTATTAGGAGTAATTGTAGGCCATATTGTCCCTGCTGGTTTTCCATCATACTTTCATACTTTGGCCGGTATGAAACCATTAGCACGGGACCTGTTGGCCAGAGGGAAATATCTTTTTTACCTTTTTAAATAATCTTTTCTAAATATAATGTCAACAGTTTCCTTTCAAGTGCTTGTGGACGCATTATTCTTTTGTGGTTCAAGTATGAAAATGATGGTACATTTGAAGGATAAACACATAAAAGGTTTTCTTCTTAAGTACCCTGACGTGATTGCATGCCTTCAGCTAAACGTTTAGACATAACAGGTCAAAGTAGAACTAATGGTGCAGACAATAATATAAAAATAGCTTAATTTCTCACTTGAAATAGTCCAGAGCCAACTAAAATATAGAAAAGTGTTCAGCGGTGAGAGTGAGGCCGCATGCTCTCTGTACATTCACAGGATTTACCTCGTTTCAGTAACATGTTGAATTAAACACCACAAAGTTAGTTTGTATGTTTAAGTTTTCACTTTTAGAAATGTTGAAATTGAAAGTAAATCAGGAAACAGCTGCCTCTGTCCACAATACTTGTACAAATTAAGAAGAGACATTATAGGTTTTACACAGCGTGCTACATGGGAGTGTACACAGCATCCTGTTCTGTGCGTTACACCACAGCACATTGTGGTAGCAGCACACTGGACGACGTTTAGCACCGACATCACAACCACAACGATCAGGTGTCACAGACGGTTTCCACCAGTCACAGCAACAGTCTTAATCTAACCACGACTTGTTAGATGTCAGCGTAGCACAATCATTTCCTCTCTGACGATCAGCTCAGAGAGCGGCGACGTGGTGACATTACTCTGTCTGCTGTGTGTTGTGCTCAGTGCCATCATGCCTCTGTAATCCTCTCCACTCCTTGCGTGTCACTTCAACACATGTTCGCTTTGTTAACAGCATCGCAGCTGACTCCCAGACATTTCAGCCCACTGAACCAGAGGCGCTCTGTTTATAAAATTACTCATAGCCTTGTTTGATTTGGCCCTGCAGCAGCTAACAGTGAATAGCCTCAGTATGTTCAGGCACAGAGGGAATAGAGAAGGAGGCCCATCGTAATCCTGGATTAGCTCAACTGTTTACACAAAGACAGGAACAATCAGCAGCTCTGAGAGTGAAGGAGGAGGTGGTGAGGATGAGTCAGGGGCGCCTCCCGAAAAGTCTGGATTAAATTCAGATGTTTTGGGTTTAAATGACCTGCTGCATGAAACGGGTCATTTCTTATCACCTCCCAGATCCTGGGACCCTAAAAGAGCGTTTTCTCTCATCTGCTGCCTCCGTTTGCATGAAGTTCAATTTAACTTGATTAAAGCTGCTGTTTCCATTGTGCTCTTGATGTTAGAAGTTTAAAATAAAAATATATCTGGAGGGAGAGAGTCCATCTATTGTGGGGGCAGAGCCCTCTCTGCCTCTCTGCCTCTTTGTAAAGTGAGGCTATTGGAAAAACTGATTGTTGGGGGG
>JAVQJD010106656.1:0-26964 GCA_036023655.1 Nannoperca australis
ACACACACACACACACACACACACACACACACACACACACACACACACACACACACACACACACACACACCCACCCACCCCAGTCCTGAAACTATCTACACGAGTAGTTTTTATGCCAGTGTGCAGAAGAATCTGTGTGTGTGTGTTGTAGGTTCCCATGACTACCTGTTCAGGATGAGAGCGCTGGATGCCGTCAGGGACACTGGTAAGCTTCGCTGTCACGGAGCTTAGTTTGGTTTTGTTGTCGTGACAGACTATGAATTCTTCCCCACTGTTACAATACCACTTGTACTTTCCGTCGATAGATCTCCCCTTCCGTGAGCTGGGTGGCTCATCCACCGGCGTGACAGGTAAAAGACTTCGGTCCTGGCTTCTGCAGCTACGAAATTCCCACTGCATGTTCGGAGACAGCCTCAGCTCCCTCATCGACAAGGTGCTGGATGGGTACAATAAAGCACGGCACGGCGCCGAGGTCAGTGTCTCTGTGGACAAAATCAAATGTGCACAATTCATTTTAAAGGATATTATTTGGATAAGTCCAATTTGTTTTATAACAAACAACAGTGCCTCGTAGTTCAGTATCATAAACCCTAATTTACATATTTAAGACATAATTTGGCATAATGCAGTTTGTATTGCAGTTTACTGTAAATTGGTACACATATATAAAGCTTCCTTATGATTAGCATGATTTTTATTTTTACCATATCGGCCATCCTGGTGTGTACTGTATATTTTGACTGCATGAAAAGCTGATGTCCTGTCTTTGGCCCCTGCTGTTGCCTGTAGGCTTTTGGTGAAGCCGAATTTTTGAAATACCAGGAAGCTCTAACTGAACTGGCCTCCGTGTGAGTAAACACAGCCTTTTTCTCACTGCGATCCCTTACAGATTTCCTTTCATGCTAATCCCGTCACGGAATGTTAATTATGCACCGGGAACAAACTGTTTCTCCCTTCGCTGTTTTTAGTGTCAAGTCTCAAAGCAGCGACGGCAGCACTCCAAGCCAGTACCACCAGTCTGCAGCCAAAGACCTGACCAGCACCACGGAGCCCGCAAGCTCCTCCTCCTCCCACACCCAAACCACCTACCTCTCATCTACAATGCAGCAGCGCAGCAAGCGGCCCAGACACTTCCTGGAGCTGAAGAACTTCAAAGACAACTACAACACTCTGGACAGTTCGTTCTGAAAATCTCTGTCGCCCGTCCAAATGACAGGTCAGGAACAAGGTAGCGCTGCGAGTGATTAAAGTGCCTATCTTCGGCATGTCGTCAGATAGTTTATAGTTAAGTGAGAAAAACACTGCCATCATATACTAACATATATTGCCCGGTTTACAATAAAGTGCATATCAGACTACTGGTACAGTGTTCTTTACCTAACTGATGTCTACTACTGTATGTCCAGTATTATTGCATGTATGAGTGCTATAATTGGGTAGAAAAGTGACTAGTAAGTATGGTTGATTTGACCAAAACAAAACCAGAGCTATGGGGCTATGCAATGGCATAAGACAATCAGTATTTATTGCACAATGTAAATGCAAACTTTTAAAATTAACCAACTTTATTTAAACATGTTAAAAGTTAACACTGTAGAGAAAACCAGTGTGTCACACTGAGGAAAAACAACACACTGTTTATGTCACTTATGTTTACGTCCGTGTATGTCTCGGTCGGTGCATTTGACTGCCTGTTGTTTTTAAGCATTAATTGTTTGTTTTACAGAAGCCATACTTGATTTAATGAATTTTGATGATTAAGTGCTCTTTGTTTAATCAGTTCTTTCTGTGCAATGTGATTTAACAGTATTTCAGTGCATTAATGCATTCTGCATGTGAGGTATTGCATCAGGGGATGTCTCTTTCTTGGCTTTTGTCTTTTTTAGGGGTAGACTGTCCCCCAGATGTCTGAACTGTGTATTTCATTTGATGTTCAGGGTTCCCAGGGAGGCATTTTCATGCCTGAAAAATGTTATTTTCTGTGGTGCCTATTATGCAAGTTGCCATCCAAATAAAACATTGACATACAGTCGAAATATTGTACAATGTTTTTATGTATGGTCATCATGGAGTAGTAGTAATAGTATCCAGCAGAGGGTGCTCCCTTCACAGTAATCTACTTGGTTTGATTCCAGTGAGAAGTCAAAAGAAGAATTGTTTAGATTTTGTGTAATTTATTGTGAGAACCACAAACACAGATAATAGATCAGAATGTACTTCATAAAAAAAGCTATCACACAGTCTAGAGGTTCAATATAAATAAATACAAAGGAAAAAGTTGTTAGGTGGAAATGAAAACATCAAATCATTCAGAATATTATGTACAAAACAAGGTGACTGTTTACACAACAGGGAACTGAAATGCTTTACAAGAAATATGTAGACTAATGACACTTTTATTAAGCAGTCATGTCAAATATCTTCACCACTGACATTGTCATTTGTCCTGCTTCCTCACAGTTTCATAATGTGTCATATTGTTTGGGGCTTAAAAAACAATAATCACAGGGTTTTGAATTTATAGAGGATATAGTCAGTATACGCTCAAAGCATCATACCATTCACTCAGGAAAGTGAACAGAGTCATGGATGAGTGACAAATGAGTACTAGGACACAGGATTTAGATCATTTTGTTAATGATTTTTACACGAAACGTTTAGCTTAGTTAGCTATGTTTGCTACATTACTGTATATGGACTTTATTATGCCATCCTGCACTTTGCTCAACGGTTCTGTCTTGATACAACAATGCCAATGTCATAAACCCAAAGGTTAAAAAAAGCAATGAAAACAGGGCAGGGCAAGGAAATGCTTGCATACAGAATGCGGTATTACATGTAAAACTTAAAATGCACATCAGCTGAATTAGTACACTTAATGTTGACATTAAAGCTGACGCGCTCACTCGTTCATTATTACACTGCAAGCCTCGATGCGTGAGTGTCGCCATACTCCACCGCTTCCTTCAAGAGTGTTTGTGTTTAAAACGCTTTAGTGGAAGTGTTGATGTAGTTGCTGTTTTCAGTCTGCATTAAAAAGGTTTGGTAATTAAGGTTTCTTTCTTCTGTGCAGTCGCTTCATGACTTGATCTCGATGACTTTGATGAAAGGGAGTGGTTTGTTAGACGAGGTGGATGGCTTGATAGGTTTACTGAGGAGACAAGATGAAAAGATATTAGTTGTTTTTATATTAATAAAACATAACAAATAATCAGAATGCATCTTATGCAGATGTACAACTAGAATAGGAGGTTGCTTGAGTGTGAGTGAGCTTATGGGAGTGTTTGCATGTACTGTTTTGGGGCCATTTTACCAAATTAGCAAATTGCAAACTGAGATTTGCTCTCTTGTGGTAATTTTCAACAATCAAAATAAATGCCGTACTTGCAACTCATGCAAGAAAGGGCCTTTTAGGACTTTTCTGCAGTTTGCAAAGTTTGCAGGTGAAACAAATATGAAGCGGAGGGGTAAAATAAGTTACCTATAGACGATCTGGGGGTTGCGCTCTGATGAAAGGTAGGAATTTGACCTTTGTCCTCCCAGGAAGTAGTCCATCTGGTCATGCATCTCTCGGTTCTGCACACACACACACACACACACACACACACAGGAGGTCAGGGGTCGGTTCACATAATACCAATAAATGTAGCCACCAAACAGACAGTTGTTGCATCTCCTTCCCTTTATATCACCTCTCTTTGTAGAGATCTGCCTGAGTAAGATCTATTTCCTTTCTCCTGCCCCTCACTTCCACTTAACCCCGACCCTTCATTCTTAATTCCACTGAAATGCTATAAAAAATAACTTTTATAGGAGAAGACAATAAGCAGTACTCACCTCAGCCTCCAAAAAGGCCACTTTCTCCTCCAGCTCTTTGATCACGCGGTCCCTCTCTTGGATCACCATGCGAGAGTTCTGGAGCTGCAGAGCGAGCAAACACACAGTCAGTCAGACAGTGAGTGAATCCTGAACAAATATGAACATGGAGACAATGTGTTTGCATTACAGAGTCTCACACATGTGCGCCTCACCTGTTCAATCATGTGTCTGACTTTCCTTTGCTGGCTTTTCAGCATGTCGTCCAGATGGTGGATCTTTTCTTTGAGAATAGCAACCTCCTTCTCCAACTGTTCAGCCCTAAAAAGCACACACAGAGAGTTAGAATACACAACTCGTGATTTGAGTGTCACTGATTGATAAAGACTAATTCATTCTGTTTGTGTGCAAGTGTGTTAGCTGACCTCTGGTCCCCTTTCTGGCCCTCCTCTCTGATCTTGCGCAGTTCGCGGAGTTCCTCCTCGCGGTCGCGGATTGCCTCCCGCAGGGTGGCGCTCTCCTGCTCCATCCCTCCCAGCAACCTTTGGAGCTCGTCTATGCGCATGTCTTTCCTCACGCTGGCTTCTTCTGTGGTCTTCAACTTCTCCTCCTGGTTGCTCAAGTGCTCCCTCAGCCTGCTGCCTTCAGCCTGGAAGAGTAGGGGAAGAAAAAGGGGAGAGGCTTTATTACTTTAATTTAAAATGTGGCTTCAGTGCAAGCGAAATGCAGTGAATGATGTATAATGAATGTAAAAATAATCTCTGTATATGTCTATTACCTGCAGCCTCTCTTTCTCTTCTTGGTGCTTCTGTTCTGCTTCCTGGAGCTGCGCATATAAGCGCTTACTGACCTCCCGCAGCTTGGTTCTCTCTGCTTCTTCATCGATTTCCTAACAGAGACAGAATGAAGTGTTATATTAGCAGATAGATATTGTAATGTCCTGGAGTGGCCAAGTCAGAGTCTGGATCTTCCAAAGACTGTTCATTCACAATCCCTACGCAATCTGACAGAGCTTGAGCAGTTTTCAGGGGAAGATTGCAGCGTCCAGATGTGCAAAGCTGATCAGGGCTGTAATTGCTGCCAAAAGGTGGTTCGGCTAAAATACTTGCAAACAAGTATTTTGTCATTTATATTTGTAATTCATTTCGATCACTTTGTAGAGATACGTTTTCAGTTTGACATTAGAATCATTTTCTGTCAAAAAAAGTGGCATGTACTTTAATTAAATGTTGTAAAACAATAAAACTAAAGTTGTACACAGTAACACAACAATGTTGCGATGGATGGACAGATAGATACTTTTATGATGATGTAATGTAAAGCCTTGTTTTCGTTTCATTCAAGCTCAGTGTGTTTGGCTGTCATAAAGAAAACAGGCGTGTCGGTGTGCGTCACTGGAGCAGTTGGATCATGATCATGTTTCCCTTCCTATTTCTGCAACACGTCTGTTAAGACGTGGCGTGACTCACAGGTAAATGCTATAATTGGCGCAAAAACAATTAAACCAACCACAGTGGTTATACTCTGTTGTATGTACAACACATTACTGACACGGAGATAGTAGTGGTTGCTAAAAATGCGCGGCTTCAAGAAAGCAACAAAACTATTAAAAAGGAGAGACATCTGTGGAATGCAATGAGAACAATGGGGAGGGCCTGGATACTAAAACACACGCAGAGAGAGAGGAACAGTGTGTGCTCTCACATTTTCATGCACTCTGGGCTGCTATAAGTATTTTTACTCTCTGGCTGTCATTTTAATCCTTTTTTTCCTCCTATAACACATCACTGTTTGTCTCTCTTTAACATAAAACCTCCTTCCCCCCGGGTGCCTCTGGGAGGTGATCGCTTTACAGGCATCACATGAAACACACTGGTACACATTGTCCGGAGGAAAACAATAGAGAGTGAACTGAGGCTACGATACGCACGCAAGATTTCATGTGTGCATTGCGCCAACATGCTGAAAAAACTTCAATTCATACACACGCGCACACGCAATACTTAAGTCTCGTGCATGTGAGAAAACTCACCTGTCCGTCAACTTTAGCTCCTTCCTTGGGTGCAGACGAGGTGCTCTTTCTGAAGGGAACGCTCACTTTCCACCCATTTGTGAGCGGCTGGACAGAGAAAAGGAGGAAGTCGGCAAGGAAAGAGCGAAAGATGGAGAGGAGAGAGGTGGAGGAAATGCCATTAATCACACAGGATGGGAGGTTAACAATGGCGAGGTTACAACAAATTGCAGTTGAAAATAGACCTACCTTGTTTTTAGCTGCCATCTGCTCCCTGAGTGACTTCAGGCAATACCTCACCTGTGTGAAACACAGACATACCATGAGTTACTGAGATATGACCATAAACTTTTTATAATGTTTAAATTGGTGTGTGTGTGTGTGTGTGTGTGTGTGTGTTTCAGGCTCTACCAAATGCTGAACAAGATTTTTACTTTCAACGGGGAGAACACAAGCAAGGAGGAATTTACATGATGCAAACATGCAAATTGTTGTTGGAGACGAGGGTTGAGTCTGTAGCCTTAGTGTGTGTGTGCATTAGTGAGACAGTCGGAGCTGCAGTAGATGCTGTCCTGAGACTGACCTCCTGTATCTGTGAAACCTCGTCTGACAGCATCTTCAGGCTCTCCTGGTGTTTCTGCTGCTCTTGTTTGCGTGCCTCTAGATAAATCTGGAACAGGGAGAGGCACGCATGTTAAACACCAGCGTGACAACGAAACAAACATAGACCATTTATATCTTTGAAAATAACCAACAACCAACGTGCCACACCCACCTTGATAACCTCCACCTGCTCCTCTGTAGATTTGACCGGTTCAGGGATCAGAGATGTCCTGTCGCTGGCCGGCTGCACCACTGCAAACGCGCGTCCAACTGGCTGGAGATCAGAGAGCAAAGGAGTTAACAATGTGGCGTGCACCGTGGTGCGTGAGCATGGGCGGATAGGTAAGATACATTTCCAAACATCATAAGCAAATGTAAACACAAGTGAAGTCACTGTGATTTGCTAATGCTAGAGGAGGAGTTGGAGCATGTTGCAACAATATTGCACCACAACATTTGAAAGGACAGCCAGTAGTACTTCCATTTAGTAATATTATAATAAATAATTATAAAACATCCATCAGGAAAGCCTGACATGAGTGATGAAATTATACTATTAAACCTAACATGCAAAACAGAAAACACAGAGAATACGCTTCTTGTCTCAGTCTTTTCCTGAAAGAATGATTCCTGTGTACGTGTGAGTGGCTGTAAGTCTCTATAATCTGGAGGCAGAAACATTTAGCCATAATCACTGTGGAGACTAACCGATAAACATCTGGTGCTTCTTTGGAAGCCACACTTAGTTCAAAACCAAGAGAGGGGAGGACAGACAGAAAAAGGTGGGGAGATGTTATGCAACTCTGCTGTTCTGGTGGTCCAGTTTTTTTCCTCCAACTCTGGCGCTGGTTTTGGTAGAACAATGGCTGTCTTGAGACGTTCTTGGTGGACTCGTGTGGGAACCACGCTAATGAATAGCTGATGGCAGCTTTGGAATGTTTACAAGCGGTTTGTGTCTCTGTAGACTTTGTGTGCAGCAATGTGGCGCGATGCGTGTGTGAATGTACGATAGCTCTGAGCTAATTCCTCGGGATCACTGACAAGATTAACTGTCAAAACGTTCAGGTCCAAATATGGCCTGAATGATGAGCACTTTCACCTCTAAAGAAGGTAGTGCTACTGGTTTGTTTTCTCATCAAAAAGAAATTGCCGAGCATTCTCCCTCATGTCTTACAACAAACCCAACCCAGTCCATTTAAATGTAATAGCATAATATCTTAAACTGGATACTTTGCCCTCCAGTATCCAAATCATGCATTTAAATCAGTGATGGATGTTATTCCATGCAACTTTCCATCGTTACTCTTCTCTATAACGCTCTGATTCCCAGGACTTCCTTGTTCGATGCGCTGGTGTTACAGTTTAGATAATTATTATAAGTTATCAGGTGTAGAAAGTTCTTACCTTGTCCCTGTGCTGCTCTCTGCTCCGGGCTGCCTGGTTCTGGTTGTGAAGTGTGAGCCGCAGCCGCCTGCACCTCTCCTGAAAAGGGCAAAGAAAGGAGACTATGAGATGAATCCACAAAGAGACCGTTATGTGATGGAGAGACTAAGTGAGGACTATTTTAGAGGAGGGGGGAAAAAAAGAGGAGAGACTGAGTCATACTCACTGTATGAAACAGAGAAGGAGGGAGAGAGGAGGCAGTAACCAGTAAGAGAGAAGGGGTACAAGCGTCAGAGAGAAAGCAAAAGTATTTCACAGCTGCACAGAGACAGATTGTTTGATTTAGATTGTGTGCTATGGACGTCAGAGGGACTTTAGGCGGAAACTCTCCAGGCGCTCGCAACCCAATTGGAAGCAGTGGCTGGATTTCTGGGAAAGTGGGCAAAAAATGTTATGTCAAGCAAGAAGGAACATTTCCATGGTAACAAAACCTCACAATAGCCATAAACTATCTGGCATGCTAACAATATAAGAGGGAGCACAGATGCACAGATGCTACACTCGACAAACACTTTAAAAAGCAAAAACACACAAACCATACAAGTTGTGTCTTTTAGTCACAGGAGAGAAGTCGCTCTAACAGGAAAAGTCTCAAACGGGATGAGGCTGGGTGTGTGTGTCTTCCAGCACAGGGAACCCCCTTATAAGTGGGTGAGAGTGTGTGTGTAAGTATGCGGATGTGAGGGAGGAGGTCAGAGATATTATATAACCCATTCCAGCCAACACATCTTTTCCTGTCCCCCCTTTCCGAGTGTGTTCACGGTGTCTAAACTCATGTCAGCTCTCAGACACGGAGCAGGCAAAGAAGAAATGGCCGCAATGTTCTCCTGCGGTTAAACAATACAAACACCCAGAAACGCACACATGCAACCACGCGGAAGAGCGCGTGCACAGACACAGGAGATTCCTTGGTGATAAATCACATGGGCTTAATTGGTTAACAAGTAATGAGTCTGGTGGATGATAACAGAGACTTGTGTGGACTCTCGCTATGAGACCATGATGCATGTTTGTGTGTGTGTGTGTGTTTATCATCATTTGTTTATTCCTATTTAGTCACGTGTCGTGGAAGATGCTTTTGACATGTTTTCTGAACTTAAAAAAGAAGCTCAGAAGTGCTCAGGGAATTTGAACATCTACAATCATGTGATGTGACTGAAAGCTCTAGAACAGCCACTAAATGGCCCTCGAAGTGACATCGTTTTGTTAACTGAAGAGATGAATGGATTAGTCCGAAAAAATAATCAGCAGCTATTTTAGCAATCAATTAATAGTTTTTATAATTTTTCAAGCAAAATGCCAAAAAAACATTTCTAGGTTTCAGTTCTGCTTTTCTTTGTTTACAGTAAGAGAAGCCTCAAAGTAAATAAAGGCATTTCTACTGTATTACCCCTTTGTATAGAAACCATGTCTGATATGCAGAATGCCCCGGTCTTGATGTTAGCCAGACAGGGAAAATTAACTGGGTTGTGTTGCGTAATGTAGTGATAAAAAGCGGTTAGAGGTTAACAAAGAAAAGCCATGTGTTGCATAGACCACAGACGACTCTGGAATCTGGTGTTCTGTTCAGGAAGTACAGTAGCGGAGGAAAAGCAGAGAGGGACGGAAAACGTAGGAGAAGTTAAAAAAAAAAAAAAAAGAGTAAAACAACAAGAACAATAAAAGAGTCTCAGGAAATAGTTGGTGCCGGGGTCAAACTACGACAAACGAAACTCAGGCGAATGAAAGCAAAAAGTTTCCTTTTTGTTCAACATGCTTTCCTCTCAGATTACAGACACCTGAAAGCTCTAATAAGGCTCAGCAATCGAGGGGGAGGAAAAGAGACGGGGGAGAGAAAGAGGGAACAGTGAGAGGGTTGTTAAGAAGGAATCCATCATTAAACAAGCAAACCCAGATTCTGCTAATCCTTGTTCTACCACCGACTATTTACACGCTAGTCTCTCTGCCTACTTTCTCTTTCATCCACACACTCACTCACAAAATGCCGTCTATGCCACCTTCAAAGACAACCTGTAACACTAGACTTCCCGGGAACATGTACAAAGGGACCGGTTGGATGTGCTCGTGGACTTATACAAATGCATGCACACGTACATCTCACACGCGGCAAAGTACACACAGATATACACAGTAACCCAAAGTACACACTGCCTTTATAACATGGCAGAAACCTGAAACTACACAAACACACACCGCGGGGTACGGCCTGGCTGAAAGGCTTAAAGGGTATGAAGACGCTTTTGTTTTGGACTTTAGCGTCAGGAGGTCAGGAGGATGAATTAGCTCAACAAACTGGGAATTTTACTGATCAAAAGACAGAACTGCTGAATTTGAGGAAACATGTCCTCCAACATGAGCTCTGTGCCACAAAAGTATCAGTTCAGGTTTTAGCCCTCAGGCAGCAGCAGGTATCAGGGCCATAAACATCCTCTTGTGCCCGCAGGTGTAGGACCAATGCACAAAAACAATTCTCAAGTATGTTTCTGTGTGTGCACTTCATCATCCATTAAATCACTCGATCCTTCTCACCTACTGCTCTCCCACACCTGCTGAGAACACCTGCTTCAGCTGCATTTTCAACTCTAGGCAACAGGGGTGAGCCAACAGGAGCTTTTTGTCATTAGCATAACTTGCCAAACCCCTCCGTACATCTGTGTTTAAAGCTGCCTTAACACAGTAAGCAGCTGAACAGGAACTTCTCCAAACTTAAGTTCAAAGTGATGATGACTAGGATCAGGAAAAATATCTGATTAAAGAATAAAAAGCATTCAATGTCATCTTTTTCTTATTGAGGTTCAATGTCCAACCTTAGCAGGTGCTGGTGAGTTTTACTACTAGTGAGCTGAATGATTACTGAAAATCTGATGGCAAGTATTGTTGACTTTCTTTTGCAAATTTTTGTCATTTTTCAAGCATCTATGCCAGACTCTCACAGCTTCCTGCCTCTTAAACGTGAGAATCTTCAGCTTTTCTTCGTCACATATGATAGTTAATGAAGTACCTTTGGGTTTGCGAAAAAAACAGGCGTTTTGAAGAGACACTTTTGACACTTTATAGACCGAATTATGAATCAAGAGAATTATTAGCAGGTTAATCAATAACTAAAATAATGTATTTGTTGCAGCCTTAGTTTTAAGTGTGTCCTGTTTTTGGATTAAATCGAGCTGTAGTTCCCAGGGTAGGGAAAGGTATAGTTGCCTGTCTGACTGTCAGACGTGGTCCCTTCAGTCAGTCAGCAGTCTGTACAAACTAACGTTAAAGGTTGAGTAAATTTCAAAAGGGAAGAGATCAAAAGTGTGAAGTGAAGTGTTGCGTGTGTATTATCATCATGTCCTAACTTGAACGGGTGACGCTGACGGTAAACAGTTTGTCCAGGATCTGAGTCATGAGAAATGAGCCCATACTCCACAGTTAAAGAGAAATTTTTAATCTGTACACTCATTTTTCTCAACAAATAAATTCTCTGTGGCGTCAATAATCAATGATAAGTCTTAATTTTTTTTTTTTGCTGTGTGTGGCGTGCGAACCAGGTGTGTTCAGGCGCATTTGTATGTCGTGTTTGGCTCATCTTCAGCCAGTAACGTCAGACACTCCTGATTCAGATGATGACCGAGGATGAGGAAAGACAGAAGGAATGTGTTAAGTCACAAGAACGCAGGAAAATCTTGTCAATATAAACTGGGTTTTCAGGGAGGAAATATTACGCCACAAGTTTCTAATCGCTTTCAAATAACAGCTGAGAAATCTGAAATTTTTGTCACCATTTTAAACTTTATAGGACATTTTGTTTCAAAGTCAGGCCTTGATGTTCCTCCTGTTTTATTTGAGATTAAATCATCTCAGTTCCAGGAAACATGTGTAAAAAAAACCAACAAACAACCTGAAGGCCTTTCTCTGCTACATCCGACGCATTCCTTCTCCTCGTGTATCCTTATAGACCTATCCCTGATAAACAGTAAGGGTGTCCTTTTTTGTTAATAAGTCATTATGGGATGTTACGTATAGGAGGTGAAAAACGTTCTATGCTTCATTTAATCTGACCTGAATAACCATATCAGATATGTAAATACTGTAGTTGGGGGACTATTTGACTATTTCATTTGACTTTGATAAAGGTGACTTTGTTTTCTATATAAAGCTGATGCAAATGTGCTATCAGTCGCATGCTAAAATGTAATGTATGATACATCAGACAGACGCTGATCAAATATGGAGTTTCATGACGCCTTCCTCAACACCAATAATCAGTTTATTAGGTGTGTGAGTGGAGCTGCCCTTTGTACACTTTGACCTTTTTGGTATTTGTACAGTTACACAACAGTAACTGATATTTAAGTCTAGAACACTGACAAAAACATTTGCTCTAATCATTTATTTTACATAATGATGATTGAGACTACTCTTTGGAGAATATCATTATCATTTGATGTGGTTTCAGTGGATCTGTCGCTGCTGGCAGGTATTAAACTCTGCGGGAGGCTGCTGATAAGGTGAAAGTGTCATGTTGCTGTGCAACCTCGTAAACCTCCTAACAGGTTAACAGTTTGTTTTTTCAGGCATGGCAAATGATTAAACCTTTGCTGCCACAGAGACGGGATAAAGCCCATCGACTGTAGGTGACCTGAGCTCGTTTACAAGCAAAGTGTGCGCTGCAAATGAATGTTTAATCCTGTTTAACAAAACTTCACATGCACAGGCTGTGCACATACGGCACAGGCAAAGCTTTTACAGGTTTGTTTCCTGAGCTGTCTGTCACATATGCAACTGTAAGCCCTTAACTGATGTGGGCAGAAGGCACCTGTGACAGGCACAGATGTTATTTGGACTAATTCTGAGCTGCTGCTGCCTTTGTGTGTGTGTGTGTGTGTGTGTGTGTGTGTGTGTGTGTGTGTGTGTGTGTGTGTGTGTTGGGACTTGGGACAGGGTTAGGGGCTAATACTTTAATTACTGCAAGGCCATAGACACCACCACTTAGAGCAGATGAAGCCTGAAGATCTGTGGCAGAGTCACTAAATCCCACAGAGCCTCAGGTCCAGGCCACACAACTGAAGAGTGAAGAAAGAAAAGGAAACACATTTCAACGGGAAGGGGAGCGAGCGATTTAGAGTGGGAATGTCTTGACCTTTGGTTTAGTTTTCTGGTTGATTGATAAATTGCAGATTTTACCATAAGGTAGACCCACTTATCCGTGAATAGACCACAACAAAAAAAAGAAGACAAATACCTGAATCCCATAGAGCAGACTAACTTACCCCATATTCTTGATTTCTGATGTCCTCAAATGTGCACAGACTTCTCGTCACTCCGTTCATCTTTGATAGAAATATAATAAATACTCCAAACACACAAACAAACAAATAAATAAATAACGCCCTCTCGGTTAGAAGAATTCCCCGGCGCCTCTGCACGGTAGCCGCTGCTTTTATTAGTTCAGCCCCGGTGTACCGCCCGGTGTATTCATGTGCCTGTCCCCGCCCCTCTCTCTGTCACCACATTGTAAGAAGTTTTCATCCGCACGTCACTGTGGGAGTGGCCGACAAAACCAACCCGCCCACAAACCGACCGAAACAGCCAAATAGGGAACTGTGGAAACAGGGAACCTGTGAGGGGAGGGTCAGAGGCACCTGCTGCAACAACAGCCTGCCGGAACTTTGCATCATGATGGTGGTTTTATTTTGCTGAAAATCTGAAGCAGACCACCACTTGTCAGACTGTGTATGTATGGTCAACTCGTGCTAAGTGTTGTGCACAAGGCCCACAGCACACTGCTCAGTTTACCAATAAATGATTCATTCAAAAGGTTTAACCCCTGACTGGATCTATTTAAGAAGTGTCTCCCATTAGCTTACAAAGCAATGCACAAAGCACTTTTTAAAGGTGTTTTACAGAGATTGGTACATAATTAGATTTCTATTTTTTATTTTATTTTGCTCCTTATTGACAAATCACAAATGTTACACTTTACATTACAACTCACCATTTCTTAAAGCAGAGTTACCTGTCCTTTCCAAAGCCCTGTTTTTAAGAGAAAATAATGAAACACAAGTTATTTAAATACATAAAAATACACTTGCGGAGACGTGGACTCATCTACCACAGTGAACATGACGCTGCTCTTCGTTTTATCAGAGTTGCCTGATTGTTGTGCGGTTGATACAGCACATATGTTTCAGTTCGGTATGTACTGGACAGTGCAACTATAACAAAAGATAAATGCAGACTTGCTAATTAAACTCTGTGGTGTGCTTGACAAATTGGCAACAGCAATGGAGAAAATGTAAACAGGCTAAAACATGCTAAATGAGTCAGTGTTTATAAGTTATACTTTATAAACAACACATTTCCAGAGCTTACTGAGGTCACACAACAGGGACCAGATAACAAAGCACAAGTAACAGAGCAAGATTCTCTCTGCTGGCATTCAGCTGATCCCAGCAGCAGCTGATCCAGGCCGGCACCGACCTCAAATTGGATAAAAGCTTTAATGGCATTAATGGCCATTGAGGAGCCGACAGCTCGTGGTGGCATACAAGGGATGACGCTAAGTGAATCTGATCCAAAAGTGCAGTGGCTATTTAATAAGTGTTTCAAGATAACTATTATACTGCAATGGATCACTACCCAAGTTAACGTGGGTGGGTGTTTTTTTTTAAAATGGTTTACTTATTATTCGGAATCCCACATACACAAAAACCAGAACGCTAACAAACACACCTAAACCACTCTACCGTATGCCATCACGTGTCCCCGGCACTGAGCCACAATTATGTGTTTACATCATGCAGTTGGCCACACTCAGACAGACTGATCCAGAGATCAGACAGCAGACAGGTGTAAGAGAGGTCTGCCTGTTTACATACATCCATGTCTGAGACTGTGGCGTGAGTCAGAATCCTGCTGTTCACACTCGTTCACACTCCATCGCTCCTGATGTGACTGTAATGAGTTCTCCGTGGTCTTTGCTAGGGAAGACTTTGAGTTATAATATCTATCATCTACGTATATCTAATCTCTATAAAAATGGTGTTGGTGAAAACACCCTGATGAGCAGACCTAGTCTTGTTCTACAAAACTTGTACTGCCTGTTAAATAACTTTTTTGTTCTTTCTGCTGTTCATGATTTCAATGTCTTATTTCATTTGTTTGTCATTTAAATAATGCCATGTTCATATTATGTGTAAAATGTTTATTTCTTTCGTTTTACACATCCTTCTTGTCCATAAAAAGAGATAAAATGTGTTTTATTTCACTTTGATGGGGAAAAGAAAGTTGTGTCCACAACAGTTGTTAAAGGATCACAATTCAACAACTGTGTGGTCAGTTGAAAAAAAAAATAGGGGTTTTGTTGTTGATGCTGAATTAAATATTATTTTAAATTAATGAAACTAATGACCATTAAATGGTTACAAATCCAATCAGATGACCTGAACAACAGGAATAAACAGAAAAGGCTCCAATCTGGTTGCGTGGGACTAAATGGTCAAAGGTTAAAAGTGCACTAGGGTGACACAGAGCATCTGTAGTGATATAATGATGTTGCTTTCTCAAAAACAGTGACAGTACAACTGTAGTCATACACTTTAGTTTAGGAAAATGAACCTCATAGGTAAAAGTCATCTTTCCATCACTCCTTTATTATCGTTAACACTGTGGTCACTGAGGTCATGTCCTTTGTATTTTTTGTGTCAGTAACCTGGACGGGAGTGTTCGGCTTCAACAGTTTAAAACTTACCATTTTTTAAATGTTTATTCAAGTATTTTTTGGACTTCAATTTGACCAGAATTGTCTTCCTGGTAGCGAAGAGTGCTTAGAAATCAGGAAATGAAACAACAACACTTTGTTTTACAGGTCTGTAATTCTCTCATAATTCCCTTATAAAGGTCCTGGAATAAAACTTTGCAATTTGGTATTAATTCTATGGAAAATGGAGAATGTTGTGACAGTTATTGTAGTTAGAGTTGAGTTAGTTGGGTTTATGAGCAATTGTTGATTTCAAGAGGTATTTCAGTGGGAGAACAGAAAATATAATTTACCACCAACCTAAATCAATTAGATATAAAAATCAAAATATTAAAACATTTATTTGTGTTGTCATCACTTTAGTATCTCAAAAATCCTGGCCCCGGCCCTGACTATCATGTGATGTTTAACACATTTATAGCACTGACGTATTAAAATGACTTTCCCCACTCCTTATCTTTTTATTTGTTGCATCTTAATGAATACAGAACAATTAAAACACTTTTGTCCTTGTATCCAAACGACTGCTCCCAAACTTAAAAGGCCTGTTTTGCCACATGTGGAACACCTGGAGGCAAATGAAAATATTTTTACAGTAGGGCTGCATTCTTTCTGAACAACCACATGCAATAGCAAACACACCATGATTTTAAAACACAACACACCCAGTTCTTGGCAAATCAGCTCTCAGGAAAGCTGGAACGATATGGAAACCCAATCACACCCATGGAAAGTATGTTCACCCATCATTTACCTCATAGTCCAGGAAAACAGGTCCTGTACACAACATGTTGGCGCTGTACAGGTTTGGTCACACAGGATGGGAGGTGTAGTATCATGAACACTGCATCTGGTTTTACAGAAAGAAAGGTGTGACTTTGTGCCAACAAGTGAGTCCCAAGTAAAGAATTTAACGTTAAATTCCTGGCAAACCAGGAGAAGAAAGGGGCTTTTTTCAGGTCTTTTGTAGATCAATCACACAATAGCACCACAGGAGGTACAGTAGGACAAAATCAGCAAGAGACTCGTACACTTCTGAGGCACAGGCTCCAGTGTGGTGTCTCAAAATAGCCAAACAGAGTCTTGTTACGTGTGCCAATGTGCCAAATAGGATGTAAACACATAAATGACCTGAGGAGTTGGTGAGGTATCCCTCCAGGGTGCTGTCTTTCATTTCTTTTTTTAAATTTAGGAAAAACAAATGCCTGAAGTCATAAACATGTTTTGGCACAAAGCATAAAGGGATGGTTTTATTGCCATTATCGGGAAGAGATTATTTAGCGAGATTTGGAGCAGAGTTGGATCAACGGTCGCAGGTGTTACATGGGGGATTATCTTCTGATGTCTTCATCAACGTCTTGTAGTTCTGTAGAAATTCCCTTTTAACCTGTTTTCACACAGATCTCAGTTGATCCCGCACTCCTAACCTGACTCACCCTGTGGTGCCCCTGCCAGCCAAAAACCATCCATCACTACCCACATCAACTACAAGAAACAGGCCTCTGCAGCTTGTAGCAGCCTGTTTCTCACAGCATTATCCTGATTAGACAATTTAAGCTTTAGGAAACAGACATGATTAATTTGTCTTAAATCTATCAAGGGTGAGGAAGCAGGTGGGTTGTTTTTGGCTGTTTAGTATTTTCCGGCCTGTCTAAGGTCAGTGAAGAAAGAGGCTAACCTATTTGTCTGTGAACATAAGAATTGTGTAAATGTGTGAATGTGTCCACAAATGGACCTCAGACCTCTTCTATCAACACATTAGCTCAGCGGATTACATTTGGTAGTCGTGTGAATTATTGTAGAATGTGTGAGTTTAGTTAGTTGACAGTTGTGCTACAGGGAAAGCTGAAGTCTAGCAGGTAAAGTAGGTTCGAGGTATGATCTGTTTTCATCCAGGTTTGTGGGAACACAGTAAAACACACATGGAAACGCTGAGTAGATTTTTGCCTTGCATGATGCTCATCACAGTTACGATAGCCAAAAATCAATTCTGCGATAAGAGGGCAAAACAACAAGATTGGCAGTCAGTCGTGGCCGCTGCAGGTTCAGTGAACGGCACGTCAGCACACGCCGTGCTTCTCTGCTGGAACAGCTGATGCAAACATAACAGCATAGGTCGCATACAGTGTTGTGTCTTTGCTGGGTAATGCAGCATGCTGCGACACAGCTGGAAGAAGCTTCATCTTCTACAGGGCCTGTACAGCTGCGAGGTGGACAGACTTGCAATGCCGGATCACCAACTGTAGTTTTTCCACTCCGTGCAGTATGGAGGGAAGGCTTGTACAGTTTACACAAAAATTTGAAACATATATATATATACATATACATACATATACATATATATATATATACACACACATATATATATACACACATATTTATATACATATATACACATATATACATATACATATACACACATATATACATATACATTTACATATATATATATATATATATATATATATATATGTGAGGAATTAAGGGATGCACTAACAGTTCAGGCATAGCATTTGTAGCATTTAACAATGCAGCACGCACAACATCACAGTAAAGGTAAACCCACATGGAAGGAAGCTGTAATTAAGGTTATTAGTTGCACCAGTGCTTTTCCTGGTACATGTGTGAAACGTTGAAACGTCTGCTGGGCCACAGCAAATAGTCTGTTCAAAACCAGTGTTTGAGATATGAATAATAAGTGTGAATTGAGATTGGGTATTGGACACACACAGTCCTTACAGCACACAGATATGATCATGATAGCTATTATGTGCTCACAAGCTTCTGTAGGTGGTAGGCCACTGAATAACTCATTCAGCAAAACACTTTTGTGTAACTCTGGTTTATAAAATCTCAAATTCTACAGAAGCATCCCCCTGCTGCCAAAACACAAAGTAGAATTCGTGGTTGTTATTACACATTGACTCCGATCTGCGTTGAAGATTTATTGACTTTCACAAACGATAATCTTTTCCAATGAAGCCACTGACCTTCCTAAGAATTTTACTGGCATGGGGGAGTAAAGTCTACTGCAATCTTTTACTTTAATGGGCAGAAAGCAAGTTATGTCTGTTGTATCATTCTGTTACAGGCCAGGTATAAAAACAATGAGGACACTGTGCATCCTCAAATGTGCAAAAACAAAACTATGCAGGAAAAGTAGTTAATTAACATTCTGTAATTATTACAAACATACATTTAACGTTTTTTATGTTACATTTTAAGCAATAGAAAAAAACTATCTATTTGTGAAGTACAGTCACAGTGTGAATCTTTTTCCAGTCAACAATTACAGTATATACCAGCATCTTTAAAATCTAACAAATCATATTCAGTACCATTTTCCAGTTTCACTGAAAAGATAGATATAGTAAGA
This sequence comes from Nannoperca australis, assembly GCA_036023655.1. Classification (NCBI taxonomy): domain Eukaryota; kingdom Metazoa; phylum Chordata; class Actinopteri; order Centrarchiformes; family Percichthyidae; genus Nannoperca; species Nannoperca australis. Next base: position 18,991 of record JAVQJD010106656.1, read on the forward strand.
GTAATATAACATTGCAGCAAAATGTAGTACAATTATAACTCAAACTGATTGTTCATACAAAAATCAACTCAATTTTTTTTTTTTTTACAGTTTTAAGGCATCGTATTGATGAGATTATATTTCAGTCACTTGCTATAAAGGGAATGCATAGGAATTGTGCAGCTTGTACAAATAAACAGTTTTAATCAGACAAGAAGATATTTTGGCCATTATGTTGCTTTTTAAAGTGGGTCTCCACCTTAATACAGTATGTGATATTCTGACAAAGGACAGCCATCTTGTGAGCAGAGACCTCCGTCCTCAAAGTTATAAACAACAACACCAAAGGTCTTCACCAGGAAACTGCTTTAAACAGTGAATAAAGACTTACGAGGTCAAGCAACAACAAAACTAATCTAAACCTTTAGACCAACATGAGGTTAGTATCATATTTATAGTATTTAATGTCCAAAATAATCTATTTCAGATGCTATTAGTGTCATACTTTCCCATATTTTTTAACTCAGGATTACTAGACTGAGTACCGTGGTACATTAAAGACTGGACGGTGGAATAAGCGGCTGCCCCAAACCAGCCTGGAGCACAGAAATGACATATTATAAAGAAAATATATTTTGTTTTACGTAAACAAACTGCAGATTTCATTCAATAAGAATTATTTGCAGAACGTAAACCTTTAGATTTGGTTAGGCAAATTAACTTTGAGAAAACCAAAGAATTATAGTGTTATATTGTCTTGTGGCAATCATGAATGCGCTCAGTGTCAGCATTTGGTGCATGTATATTTCTGCATGCTGAGGTACAGAATTTATGACTTCAGTCAGTTGACGGCTGTGCTACAGAGTGAATAAAGTAGTTTTGATTATTCAGTCAAGGCCAGACGTGGTACTCTAAGAATCTCAACCCTGAAATTGTTCGACGTGCTGAATTTGTACCAAAATATGCAACCCGCATAATTTCTGTTTTTCTGTGCTTCCAGCTTCTTTACTCTGTTCGCAATCCAGTTACGGACTTTGTGCGGTGGTGAGTTTTTGTATGTTGGAGAACCTTGTGTAGTGTGTTTCCTTCCAACTACCATGGAGTCAATCTGTGTACATTGTAGGAAATTCCCTAAAATGCAGAGGATGTTTTGTTTCCTTCCATTCACTCTGGTGTGGAAAATCATTCCCTTTCTAACCTCTACAACTCTCCCTCTACATGTAATTTACCTCCCAGATCCTTGTGCCCCTCCCTCATTGTCTGTAATATTATTAGTACTATTCTGCCTTTTGGCTTTATTTCCAGTCTACACAGTGCTACGTTTTCCCACCCTCGACCTGGCCCTGAAGTGCCATTTTAACAGGAACTGGTCTGCAGGTTGCTCTCAGTGAGGATGGAAGTGATGGTGGAGGCGTCATACAGGCTGTCGTCGTCGTCGTCTGAGCTGAGGGCTGATGAATCCAAAACCGGGCGCATTGCTGCCTGGGTTTTTCTCCTGTGACACATAATCACATTAAAATGATCAATATCATCATTAACTGTTGAAACATGCTGTTACTTATTTATCAGTTGCTTTATTCATAAATACCAGGTGATCATAGTGCTCCCTCTGCTGGCAGTATAAGGGAACAACCTGTGTTTTCTTTTTACTACTGGGAGCATGTCTGAAATTGTATTTCCCCTGTGGTACATGAGTAATGTGCCGTTTTAGTTTAATGAAATATCTTGTAACACGTGGGTTCGTTTTCACACACAGCACACTGTGAAATACTGCACCTCAGGGAGGCTGTGTGAAGCTCTACCAGGTGTTGGTAAGTGTGTGTAACAGCCAAGGAATCTGGATTCCCTGGTAATAGCGTCATTTACATGCAGTTTTATTTATTCTGTGTCCCTTCTTACTCAATTGCACACATTGCTGTGACAATGTGGCTACCAGGAAGTGTCTTGCATAATCATTACCAAAAGCTCACACAGCGAGTAACAAATTGGATGAGAGGGAATAAAATTATAGAAAAAGGAAATGCTTACTTGAGATCAGTTTCCAGTGCTGTGACTCTGGCCTGCAAGGCCTCTTTGAGCTCCATCTGTTCCTCCATGTCTCTCTGGGCCTTTCTCCTCATTCCATCTATCCTTTCCAGCTCGGTCTCGCCTTCGTCCACCTGCCTCTTTAGAGCTTTCACTCTCAGAGCAAGCTGCAACACAGGACACAAGTGTAATTTGACTGTGCATGTGTTTGATGTTGATATATATCTATAGATGTTGGCATGCAGTAAGAGGTGAATGTGTATACCTGGTCTCTCTGTTCAGTGTGCGTTTGTCTCTCCTCATCCAGCGTCATGTTGAGTTCTTTCAGTTTCCTCTCCAGACGTCGTTGAGACGCCAACACCGAGGTCTTCTCCCTTTACATATGCAAGAGAAGAACAAAGCATAAGACAGATGAGCATGTTAACGAGTAATACTCTCTCCATCTCAGCTACTACCGAAATGCCCTTGAGCAAGACATGTGCCGCCTCACTGCTCTCATGAAGATGCTCTGTAGCCGGGTGTTGAAGTCTGGCTTTACTGGACTCTCAGGTGTGTGTATGCATAACTGAATTAATGTGAAGTTGAAAAATATTTTCGAGTACATCTGCTCTGGTTTGATTAACAGGAACCTAAATCAATTCAAGAAGAAAAGTCAAACAATACTAAGCTTGATGTTACAGCCTAAAACATGGCTACTAGAACTTTATGGTACATTTAAAATATTCAGTTGCCAAACAAACAAAGGAGAATGAAAAATGGGATCCAGACTGAAGATCTGCTGGACTACTGCACGTTTTCTATCTGTTGTGCTGTACCTTTCCTCATTCCGTAGGCGTTCTTCCAGCTCCTGGATCTTGTTCTCCAGCTGGGAGACTCCTGCTGAGGAACGACACTGGACGTCCATGTCAGCCACACGACTCCTCAGCTCCTTCAGCTGCAAAGGACAGACATGCACAAACACCAGGTCAGGGGTCAGGGTGAGTACGTTTCGGGCTTTCACCTAAATGCTGTATGAGTTTCAGCAGTACAAAGAGTGAAAAGTGTATTTTGACAGACTGGAAGACTTTAGTTACTGACGATGAGAAATGACAGCAAACACAGATTTAGTGTGTGTGTGTGTGTGTGTGTGTGTGTGTGTGTGTGTGTGTGTGTGTGTGTGTGTGTGTGTGTGTGTGTACATGTCTCTCCATGGCATTCTTGTCCAGCTCCAGGTCCTGTTTGGAAGATCTCTCCTGCATAAGCTCAGAGCGGAGCTGATCTATCTGGTCTCTGCTCCTGGCCACTCGGTCTGTCAGCATCTCCACGCTGTTTTTCTCCTCTTCCAGCTCCAACTCTACACGCTTCAGCTTGTCCTGACAGAGACAAGATGACATCAAGTTTTATTGGAAAGGAGACCGTGTGCACTGGATTGGCCCCAGTGCGATATGTAATGGTGCTGAGTTTGGACATGTAAATACGGTTGATCTGTAAGTAAGAATTGTGCGGAAACATATAACATAACAACAAACAAACGTCTTATTTACCTCTAAGATGCGAATCTCCCGGGTTTTCTCATTGTGGCTGTTTTTGCTGGTCTCTATCTCTCCCTCAAGGTGGCGCAGTCTGTTGGTGAGAAGCTCTTTGTCCAGCTGGTGGTTGTCTCTCTCCTCACACGCAAGCAGAAGCTCCTTCTTCTGACGTGACATCTAGTCAAGATTTATCATAATTTTACAAACAGTAATGCCAGACTGTATATTCGTCATGAAAAATGTAATGCATCAAGCATGCACCATGAATATTATGTGTCAAAACTATTGAAAACATTCATACCAGAAATCATTTTCATAATAAAAAAACCACAACCAGGCCAAGCAAGTGAGTAAGCATGCACACAAACACTCAAAACACACACTTCTTCCTCCAGTCTCCTCAGATTTATTTGACTTCTTTCCAGTTCACTCTGAGCGTCGTTTCCGTGGCGTTGCGCCTCCTGCATTTCCTTGCGTGCTCTCTCTCTCTGCTCCTCCTGCTGAACCCTGAAAGCCTGCGCCTCCTCTCTTGAGGACAAGGTCAGAGACTCGTACTGACAGGGAGACCGGGAGGGAGAGAGGAAAAAACAATGGATGATTTTTTTTTTGTGTGTGTGTTGTGTATCCTCTAATGAGCAGTTGGATGCTCCAAGTTGCAGAAGCTTTTGTATGTTTGCAAAGGTATAAAAAAGATATCTCCCTCTTACCTCTTTGTTGAGTTTCTCCAGAGCTCTCTCCTGCTGTCGTTTGGTCTCTTCCAGCTGGTTGATGGTCTGTTTGAGTGTCTCCTTGTCTTTGTCTGTATCCTCCAAACGCAGGCTAAGTTCACGGTGCTCCTGGATCAGTCTGGAAGCTTTTCTCTTGGCCTCATCTAACTCTGATCTCAGCCCTCTCACCTCAGTGTGGAGGGCAAGCTCGGCCTCTGAGCTCTCTGTGGCGTTAGTCTGCAGCTGAGACTGAGGAAACCACAGAGGATGTCCAATTATACTAAAATAGGTCTACTGTTAAGGGTATTTAACATATCGATGGTCTATGCCTCACTATGTTGTGTGAGAGGATATGACCTACCTCTAACCGTGAGAGTTTCTCTTTGAGACGTGTGTTGGCCTCCTCCTGCTCCTGCATGGCATCTTGGAATGATTTAATGTCAATCTGAGCTCTTTTGAGACTTGTTTTACTGGCGTCCAGTTCCTCCTCAGTTAATAAGAGTGTCTCTTTGAGCTGGTTAGCTTCACTACGCGTCTCGTCAAGCTTTATTTCCAGCTCTGAGAGGATGGCTGGGTCTGGGAGCTATAGGCAGGAAGACAAGGCAATGACATAAATACAAAATACAAAAATACAAGAAAGATGATGGGGATTCAAGATGAGAATTTCTACTCAACTAGTTACTTAAATGCAAATCTCATTATCCTCATCAACATCAAAACTACCACATACACATTTCCACACTTCCAACAGGTAATTTGTTTCATTATTACAACCTCATTAAAGTCCAAATAATCCCTTCAGGGAGCTTTACCCCCTCACTGTTAGATTTAACTAACCCGTTTGTTTTTCTCTTGTGCCTTGGCAGAATCCTCCCTGGCCTTCTGTAATTGGCACTTTAGCCTGTCAATCTCATACTTCAGTTCTGCCTCCTGGTTCTGGTGAGATTTCTTTATGGAGATGACCTCCATGACCTTCTTGTCAAACTCTGTTCTCTGCTTCTCCACCGCAGCCGTGGCCTTCTGTAGATCAGCCTTGAATCGCTCAAGTTCCTGAACAGAAACATGAACAATTTCATGGCTTGATTGCTTCATTTATGTTAAACAGATCAGGTCATTCCTCGTGCACCGGTGATCATGAGTGTTTACTGCACCTGGTTGAGGGTCTGTGTGTGGCTAGGGTCTGGTATCTGGTTTTTTATGGTGCTCACTTTCTCCTGGAGCTCCTTTAGTTCCTCCTCAAACTCCTCTTTTTCCAGACGGGTTTGCAGGAGCCTAAAAAAATATAAATACAGATGATCTAAACAACTTGTACCATATGAAAGTATTGTAAGTACTGCTTGATTAACGGATCAGCAGCAGTTGGATTGTATAAGTGAGTCATGACAAGTGCGCTTAATTTACTTTGATGTCATTATGTAATCTTCAAATAACAGGAAATAAATCACCATTCCCTGTTACCAACAGTCACATAAATTCAGAGAAAACAAGTCTAGAACAAGTTTTTTACTAAACACAGAAATGTAAAATCATTCACACACACTCCTCTGCTTCTTTTACATTTTAGTTTTCTACTGTATGGACACAATGACGACTGACTGGTGTTCAGCACAATTTCTGCTCAATAACAGTACTTAATATGGTCCATCTTCCCATCAGGAGTACTTGAGGGTTTGTGGTACATATTTAAATGGGGATCATGTAGACGCTGAAGACAGTCATGAATTAGGGTTCTAACTGTGGATGGCCTTGGATCTACAGTTGGACAGGTGCTAGCCACATCTACAGGTCTGCATATCTACCAAATGCTGTTCAGTTAGTGACTCTCACAGTGTTTCTGGGCTGCTGGGTGGTTCTCTGACAGAGAGTGGAAGAAACATTGACCAGGTAGAATGAAAGAGAAGAGATGGACAGTCATCAGTAGTACAGTAGGTGCAAAGAGAAACCATGAAAAGTGCTCCAAGTAAGCACTGGAATTCCCAACTCCAGGTTGGCAATAAGGAATGTGTTTTGTGAACAACATGATGTGTTCAAATAAACCCACTCTTGTTTAGTTGTTCGAAGTTCGTCCCTGGTGGCGTGAAACTGCTCCATCCAGTGGCTGCTCTCGTCTCTACAGTCTTCCAACTGCTGCTGTAGGGAACGAACCGACGAATTTACACGCAACCGCTCTGCCTCGATCCCTGCGTGAGACTGAAGCAGACGGAAGAACTGAAAGCATAATTGATTATAACCCGACCATTATATAGAATAATAACATAAATAGAGAGAGACAGACTACTCTGCATTGTTTTAACTGAAGAGATCAAGTTTAAAATGTGGTTGCTTGCCAATATTAAAGAAGAGATTTAAGGGGGAAATGCACCTCGGCTGAGCACTCTGCAGACACTCCTGCGTTCTTGTCCTTAGGATTTCATAAGGGAAGTTTCAGCTTTCATCACAGTACTCAGAAAGGTACTTCACATGAAATTCTATTTATATGTCCATGTGCAAAACAGGTTACTGTGAATGTGGGTGCTATAGAAATAACTGGGATAGAAACGGGAGTGAATGAATTAAAGTGGTGCACATTTATTCCGATTCCACAGAACATGGCAGAATGGAATTACATGATAATAGTAAAATACATTTTACAACACTGACTGTGTTAATACCGGTAGCCGAAGGATAAAATGAACAATTATCTGAGATTTCTTTAAGTCAAACTGGAGTGAAAAAGCCCCCTGGATCTGGGTGCAGTGTTGCCCTTCTGCGTATGCTGTTGTTGACATTTTGCTACTGAGAATAAGCTGGACTACACACAGAATACCAATTACCAGCAATGTGAACATGAAACGACTTTGTATTTGATTATATACACTGTGAAACTAAACCTGAAGAGTTCCGATTTGATCTCAACCGCACCCATGTATCCTGTCAAAAACTCCTTGGGTGATACATGGGTGCACTACAAGCTGACTTTTATAAATCACTCTCAACAAGAAACTCTAGTAAAAGCCAAAATACTAATATTGTCCCTGCTGTCCACTGAGGACGAGCTGAGTACTGGGTTTGTGTGCACACCTGAGACACCTGCTCCATGCTGCTGCGGAGCTTTTCCATGTCAGAACTGTACTGCTCTCGGAGCACCTCGATCTCTTTGTCGTGGGTGGCCACCTCGTCCTTCAGAGCTCCTTTGAGAGCCGTTAGCTCCCTCTCTCTCTGCCTTAGCGTCTCCTCCAGCTTCTGTTTCAGCTGGCAAACCTCCATCAGCTGAGCCTGATAAGACATCAGCTCCTGCAGACACGGAAGGAATGCAGTATTTGCTTGACACTTTTGATCTCTCAGCCTGCCGTTTGTATTGCTCATTTGTTTACGCAAACCCTGTACAGCCTTTCTTGACAGGAAATACAGTTAACTTTCTAGATTTGAGTCTCATCTTATTTTTTTTAAATGTGTGATCGTTTCTCCCAGTATATCTGCATGTTTCGGTATGTTTCTGTGATACCGTCTTGTTGCCATTCTCTCTTCTCAGTTCATCCTGAAGCTCTGCCAGATCATCCTCCATTTCTCTGACCCGTGTCTCTGCGTTCTCCCTGTCCATACGCAGCTGAGTCAGCCTGTGAGGAAGACACACACACACGCACACGCACACGCGCACGCACGCACGCACGCACGCACGCACGCACGCACGCACGCACGCACGCACGCACGCACGCACGCACGCACACACACACACACACACACACACACACACACACACACACACACACACACAC
>JAVQJD010106660.1:0-44503 GCA_036023655.1 Nannoperca australis
CACACACACACACACACACACACACACACACACACACACACACACACACACACACACACACACACACACACACACACACAGAGATGTGACTGGAACGATGCTGATTTTGTTAATGAGTAAAATTAGACCCTGGGGTTCCACTGCAAGTATTGCGCAGCATCCTATTAGAGAGTTTCTGCAGCATCTTTCTAATCAGAACGCATAAAACAATCAGACTCTAATTAGATTACAACTTAGGCAGCACTTTGCATGTAAATATTGTTTATGAAGTCACTCAGATGAAGAAGCAACGTGAAAATGAGGGGGAAAGAATTCTTGCTGTCTGTTAGGGTTGTAGTGAAAAAGGTGAGCTGACATTTGAATAAAGTCAGAAGAGGAAACAGCAGATGGAGAAAACCGAGCTTGTTCCCAGTCATGCCGTCATTTCTTCACCCTCTATCTCTCATACAAGGAGGTCTAGAAACCCTGTGGGGTGATTTGACATTTTGTCATCAGGCTGATTATGTTTCCCGCAGGTTCATCCCCTTCAAACCTCCCACACACACACACACACACACACAACTCCGTATGACAGCATCAGGGCCTTTTACTTTTTACCTCAATGAGTTTATGGGTCAGTGAGAACTGGACAACAAGGATGCACAAAAGACTAAAAAACCAAAACAATACAATGCATATTAATGATAAAAGATGCACCGTTTGGCAGGCAAAGGGGAAAGCTATGTTTTGTGTTATGGGATGTTGTGGTTGATTTCCATTGCATTTAGAAAGCACAGCTCAGTATGAGAATTCAAAATTTGTTAATTACTAAAAGAAGTAGTGTTAGTGTTAGTTAGTTAAACATCAATTTCTAAGAGAAAGGAGTACAATTCTATGTGCAGAGGGAACGTGCTCACTCGTTTGTTATTTTAAAAAGACCCAAACTGCTCAAAACCTTTTTTCCCTGTGTCCATGTTGTGACCCTATTTCAACTGGTTTCTTGTGCAAATGATGAGAGTATCTGTCAGACACATTTTAGTAAAAATAAGCTCTGTCCTTCTCCCCTTTCCTTCCAAGAATTCCTGAATTTGGCTTTTCAACTGTAATATGATCGGATGGAGGCAGATGATAACCGATTGTGTGACAGCTTTTCGGGAAAGTTATTGTGCACTGGGCAATGATGGGCAGGTGCCTTGGGCAAAGGCTGTCTTCTATTCCCACCTTGACAGCTACACAGATAATATGTTAGTTCATCAGCTACTCTGGGTCGCACACCATGAAATAAAATAAACACACATTTACATTTATGTTCGTGGCTACTCATTTCAATTCAGCTTTCCTCAACTGCAGGTCTTTTATAGCATTATAAATACCTGCATCCAAATATAGCATCATTTATTTTAAGACTTTTATTTTGCGGGGATAGCACGTTATGGTAAAGGCTCTTAAACTATTATGATGAATTGTTTATAGCTAGCATACAAGTCATTTGTGAGTTCATTTCTTTTGCACGTTCTGGTAAAGGGTGGGTCTTTTTCCAACATTTAAAAAATAAAAAAAATGCCAGTATCTAACTTTAAGCATACATTTTCCAATCATACTCGCATCCTCTTAATTTATTCAGACTTTGCTGTGCTTTTGAGCGAAGTCAATTGACTCATTTTAAACATTTCAATGAGAAAGGATTAGCATCGCAGTTCTCAGGGTGAAAAATCATTAAGTGCCCTCATATCTTGATCGCCCGTGCCTTCTCTTCACATGGCACTTGCAGAGCAATATGCACCTATTTAAGTGGTTGCTGGCAGTTCATTTGCCACTTAAAAAATGAAAATCATTGCCTGGAAAACATGAGAAGCATTTGCATGTACTCGGTAAAAAAAAAAAAAAAAAAGGACTGGTCCAACAGGTTTAAGTAATTCAATAAGCTCCAAGAGGCATGAGTGGAGAATGGGGAGGTGGTGGGTCAAATTCTGGATAATGTTTCTTGACAGCTGAACACTTAGAACAGCTAAAACAAATGACTGAGTGTGGATATTCAAGTCTTATAAATATGACTCACTTACCTGAAAAAAGTCACAAAGAACTGGACAAGGTCCATGATACTGTTGTGTTGGGAGAAGGCAATCTATTAGAGACAAAGAAGAGAATGAGAAATGAAAATGAGACAAATACCAGGGCAGAAATATTAAAAACTAATATAAATGTAACATTTTATAGCCAACATGATATGAAGATGGGTATAAATCACCATACTAAAGAGTATGTAAATGAGGCATTTGCAGCATTCAAAGTCACTCCAGATGTGTTCTGAACTTGGTATATAAAATCTCTTTTCATAAAATATAAAAAGCTGCCATTACTTTATTCAAAAAGGGGGAAACACTTTCACTTCATTCTGACTGAGCTCCAGCAGTTGATCAATGACATTGCAAAGGGGTTAACATGTGCATTAAGAGCAGGATGGACCTGCTAAAAGGTCACTGACGAGACTGTCTGGAGGATCGTCTGTAAAAGCTTCTGCTTGTGAAAACAGAAATGTCTTAAAAATACTGCAACAAGACAAAAAAAAAATTAATGGACAGTAAGCTTTCCGTTTGCAGACAAGCCACAAGTTCTGAAAAATATTTGTGAGAAATTTTTTTAGATCATCTGAAACATGTCAAATCTAATGTATTCTGAACCAACAGTGAACACCGATAAACAGCCTATTCTTCAGTGACTTGAGGCCAGTAAAAATAAATATACTGACCGACTTAAATTTGGAATAATTTTGTTCCCACATTACTAGTTTGGAAAAACAAAAACATAAATAAAACATCCCACCTGCTGTTGGGGTGAATAACATAGTGTGTCTCTTCTATTGTAGTTTAGTGTGTTTATGTCAGCAGCATGGCCAGTGAATAATACATAATATCATATAATACATATATAATATGTTCTACCCTCATTAAAGAGGGATTACACACAGTCCTGGCAGCTAAATCACATCTGGTAGGCAACATCATAGTGACATGTCATTATCTACTGTAGATGCTTTAAAGGCATTTTCAGACGCACACACACAACGACATCTGTAGCACTACGGAGCCCGGTTGAGTAATAGGGCACAAATTGTGACTTTCGAGGTGGATTGTCTGCGTCACGTTTGACACTTTGAATTCTGAGGAGGCTGACGCCGTCGTCCCAGCGCCAAACCTCATGGCGAGGCAACGCTAGAGCAGAATTCAAACGGGAGGCACGGATTTGTCATTCTGGGCATTAACTTGAGAAGAAGAAAAGTATTCCTCAAATATCTATAACTGACAAGCTACAGGGAGCAGTGAACAGGTGAGAAGTATGTGCATGTGCAGAGAGTCACGCAGCAGCTGATGGTCTTTATTGACAACTTCATCACCTTTGCAAACGTGTCAACCTTTTTAAGTAGAAAATGAGAATCGCTGATCTGAAGTGAAATGCTCACTGACATGACTAACATGACTCAAAAGCACACATTACACAGATGTTTTGCTGGCGATTTACTACATGGGACAGTTCTATTTAGCGCTCGCAACCCTGCTTTTCACATAATGTGAGGTCAAAGCAATATGTTTAGGGTCAATTGAATTTTAATTCCTCAATCTCAGCCGATCAATGGCATCATCTGATAATGTACTTTCATTACAAGTGGACTTTTATTACATTGGAGAGCCTCTTGGGTAACGATTAAAAGTGACCCATAATGATGTCACTGAAAGACCTTAGCCCTGTCTACCTTTACCCACATTGAAATGCTTATTTTATGGGGTTGGACCCTAAACCCAAAGGCTCATAAGTGCAATCTCAAATTTGGCTTTATCTCATCCAGTTCTACGCTCTGGCTTGTCTTTATGCATCACAAAGGCAAAGCAAGGAAAGAGAGACCATATCCTGTTACAGAAGCTATTTGCTTTAACAGCTCGGGCCAGTCCATAATAAATAAGTGACTGTTGGCCGGGAAATCTAATAGAAAACTATTACTGGGCCACCTCCACAGATGGACTGACCCCAAAGATACTATTACCCCACCATGGTCCACCCATCCACCTTGTGAAAGTGAGGGAAAGAACAAATATAAAAATCAATACTTGGAAGTGGGCTGATTAGCAAACAGGGAATGGTGTGGTATTATTAGGAATGCAACATTAGCAATACAGTTGTTGCAGACTAAATTGATTGTATTCTTTGATCAATAATAAAACTATGCGGAGAACCTGCAAAAGTCAATAAAGACACATTGTTAAACCTGCAACAATTGTTTTTGTTTGTTTTGGTATACATATATCGTCACAGATTATCTTATGATATCACTTTTTAAGTTGATGTGGTGAACATCTTAGCAAACAGTTGCCTATTTACAAAGCTAGAAGAAACAGCGCAACATTTTTATTCATTTAGAGTCGTATTTCTGTGCACCTGATGAATGCAAGTCCAATATTCACTCTCTTTTATCCCTGTTTTGGTTTCCAAAAAGTCCTGAGGGAAATGTATAGCTGCTAAATGCTCCACTGTGTTCACCAGCTAGTTGCTAACTGTAGAGTACAGTGGGTTTTTAGAGCTTTTTCACTGAGAACAGCTGCCTGCTGCAGCCAAAAACGAGAGCTATGAGAGCAGTGAGAGTGAACCAAAACAGTAAAGTTGCTGTAAAACCAAAATATTGAACTGAAAGATGCTATCAAGCTCTGTAGAGCTGAGGGGAACCGCAGTGGGTTTCAGTTGATATATATATATCAAACCTATTGTAACTATTATTTTAGATTGAATCTCGCTGGCATCTCTAAACAGGAGAACTGATTGTATTGAAATGTATTTTTGTATTTCACATAATTAAGTATCAAGGGCTGCAATTTTTGCGAGACCTTTTATTTTACTTTACAACAGATGGAAAATTAAGTTATGTTTACTAAGTTGTTAATCATCAGACAACTTGTCTGAGTAGAGACCAGATTTGTTTGTCATAATAAACGTGCAAAAAGCACTGCCTACATCTGAAAGAGTAATGGCGTTTTCCCTTAATTTCAGTGTTGTCTCTGTTATGAAATCGCTGCACATTACTCTCTCATTTACATTGACAATTGTGCTACATGGCCTTTAGCCCATTTTAATTTCACTACCTGTAAATCTAAACCACGGATACTTTTGACAAAAGCTTAATCGCTGTTTTCCTGTTATTTATTTTGCACTGTGTTAAATTTCCGCCGCCTTTCACTACATTCAAAGCCTCAATCTCCTCCATTCAGAAAGAGGGCTAGAAAAGGTTAAACAGTGCTTTGCTTTCGCTTGCTAAAAACAGCTGTGCACCTATGCACGCTAACCATCGCTCATTAAATCTGTAATTAGAATAAAGTACACTTGAATTCACCCTGAACAACAACAGGAGCACTGCATCTGCAAAGATGGCTGCTTCTGCTCCGTTATGTATGCAGGACTAGAGATGTTTGCACGCACATGCACACACACACATATATATCTAGTGAGCCATTTGAAAGCCAGTAAAACACAAAACACAGACAGGGTTAGATCACAGTGTTATCTGCATCATATGAGTCAGTCCAAGGACATAAACAGTCCTTACCTGGATCTTGATGGGCCATGAGAAGTTACTGACGTAGACGTAGAAGGTAATATTGGGGTTACTTCTAAAGGTGAACTTCTCACAGGAGAAACTGTCTCTGTATTCCTTGATGTTAGTTTTGGACACGATGGGCACCTCCTCTCCAGAGATGGTTCCAGCTGTTGACGGAAAGAGTTCATGTTCAGCACACCACTCAGAGAGCTCACCTACACGCAGAGCCGGGGCTTGATATTATAGTGAATCCATTAATGGGTTTATCAAGCCATTTGGGGCAACGGGGCACCTCCCATAAGCTATTATTAATATGTCTTAAGTGCATTCAACTTCTTTTTGGTTTACCTCAAATAAAGTAGAGCTTTATTGTGTAATTATACCATATTTTATTGCAAAATGGACATATGTGGGAGGAAAGCCCTGCTTGAAAGTGGGACTGAAATGCTGCTGTCCATAGGTCACATATTCATCGTCTGAATCCTTATCACCACTATCAGCTAATGCATGTAGTATACTTGAGACCTTGGATTTATCATTTTATGCCCTTGGGGTGGATGCAGTTTATATGAGGGCAAGAAAAATCTGCACAGATCAACTATTATTTATTATAAATACTTGTTTGTGTCCGTTTATGTTCAGTATTCATGAGCAAAGTGTTATTTAATGTCTGGCAGGAATATTTGAACAACCCAAAACTGGTAGTTAGCTCAAATATATGTAATATTTGACAAGATTTCATGATTTAATATGGTCAGAACTGAAGTGTAAACTTGTGTAAACAAGTGTCTTGATAATATACGATTCTCTAAACCCATCAAATAAAAACAAAAAATTAAGCCTATTTTTCGTCTATCTAAGTAATTTCTTATTGTTCGTCGTGTCAGTGGGTGCCCAACATTGACATTCCAACCCACAGCTATGAAACAAAAGAAGTGAAAATGACAGCTTGAGTGTGGCTACGTGAGCACGTTTATCTTAATTGAAATCACCCTCCTCCTCCCACCCAAAGGCGCTTCACACTTGTGTCGATTGTGAAGAGCCTCTCACGCATTATGAGACACAATATCTTGGCGGGGAGAGGGGACCCAACTTCAAATATTAATAACGGTGCTCAGAAAAAGGTTAAGGTGGCAGAGGGGAGCACAGGAGGTTAACGTGTTTTAGTGGTTGGAAAATGTCAGCGTTGTGGGGAGGGAGAAAGTGGCAGATGACTTGGGAGGAGGGGAGGGCAGGAGATAAACAGTGGCACTGGACAACTGCAGTGTCCTTGGGTGTCTTTCCTCCGGGGACCTATAATATCCACTCAACAGTGACAACAGTACACAATAACAAGAGATGGTGCCTTGTTGTTCCTATTATATATGTTATACCAACTGACTAAATTATTATTTTGATTTATTTAACTATAAAGTAAAAGCAAAAGCAAATGCTTTGCATTAGAAACTGAATTGGTTTGTCATTACATACAATTCAATGAATGGACATTAATAAAACAGGGTTTTTGTATGAAACATGTATCTAATAATGTAAATATTAATTTGAATGGTGGGTTTCATCATTTCAGTGAGTATTGTAGAAGTAGGTGATGCAATAGGCATCTTTTTGGCATTGAAATGATAATAAATAAAAGACAGCATTTCTTATCAGTCTGGGTCTGTGTTTGACCTGTTGGTATAAATCTGTTTATATCCCTTAAACTGTGTATATCAATTTGTGCTAGTGCACATTATGAAGCAGGAGGGCACATTCTGAGATTTTCAATATCTGCTTTCCTGACCTTCTAATGCTAAAAGCTTTAATTTATATATTTATATAAATGTTTATAACGTCCAAATATCACTCTACTCTTGATATCCTTCATTTTAGAATTTGGATACCCTTTGACGTAAACTTCTAATAGCATTTGTGACTTAAACCTTCTTTTTACTGCATAATTATGTTTGCTCATTTCCGCAAATTTCATGCAGAAGACGTATCTGTGAATATGTATTTACAACTCAATGAGAAAATTCATCTACCTAATTTAAAACGTAATGTACTTATTATTTTGTCCACACTGACAAGCCTGCAATTATGCTAAAGTTTAGCCCCGATCAAGACAAAAAGAGAGCGAGGCTTTTTAATAAATAAAATGCAAAATCGAGTAAATGTACCTGTTGATCCGACCGACCAGGTGATGTTGAGGTTGAAGTTGTTGGACGCGTTAATGGACATGTCCAAGTTCTTGTTTGCCTTCAGATGGAAAACATAAAATACACTCAACATTACTGTGGCTAAATATAAAGATAAAGTGAGAATATTACACAAGAAAACCCAGGATTATAGTAAAGTACATTATAAAAGGCTCATGGTGCAACTTCCCAGCATCTTGACTAACACCA
This sequence comes from Nannoperca australis, assembly GCA_036023655.1. Taxonomy (NCBI): domain Eukaryota; kingdom Metazoa; phylum Chordata; class Actinopteri; order Centrarchiformes; family Percichthyidae; genus Nannoperca; species Nannoperca australis. The sequence goes on from JAVQJD010106660.1 coordinate 7,945, forward strand.
AACAAGGATCATCAACGTTCAATGTGGCAGTGTATAACTTGAGATGTGATGCAGTCATGTCACTTCTACTAAAACTGCTCGTGTTGAATGACTGAGAACTTTGATTTACAAAAGAGTTACCTGCTCAGGTGAGGCCATAAAGTTGATGGCAGTGTAGTGATTATCGTCTTCTTGGATGAGACTGAAGGTGAACTGGTAGTCGATTAGGAGATTGTCTATGTTGGAAATCAGACAGGAAAGAAGGGGTCACGGAAAGGAGTGCCAAGTTTCTGAAGAATAAATGCGGTCTAAGCTGCCAGCTGTGGCTTACACTCCTAGAGAGTACTATGTCTACCATGACAGCATAAATATATAGAGAGGTATGCTATGTGATATAATCAAAAGAAACTTCCAGGCAATAAACTGATGGTGACAAGTGAAATCAAAATGTCTGTAATCAAATCCAATGACTGCAATCAGGGAATACAATTTTCTCATCAAGCAGAAGTAGGAATACCTGACCCTGACAGCAAGCTCTAGAAATTCCCCTGCAGCGATTAATAAAGTATCACACTATTAATTAATAGTGGTCACAGAGTGTAAAGAACAAATATATTAGCATCTGGAATGTATCTTCGATTGAATTTGTACAATGGAATTTCTGCAGTAGATGATTACATGATTACATTTCCAGTAAGCACTCTTATTTTGTGGCATAGAAATGCCAGTAAATTAAAACAGTATAATTGATCTGCCTGATTCTGTCCTACTTGTATAAATCCAACTGTGTGCATTAAAATGACTTCATACGGACATTCGGAGCAAATTGGGTGGATATAATTTGGCAAATTGTGCCGCAGAAGGGCGTGATGTTCATTTTTCAAACTTGAAATATTAGACATCTAGAGGGTCTGCATTGTTGACCTTTTAATGCTAAATATTAAAAAGGATATTTGTGTGTAAGTGGTTATAACACCCACAAGCAAAATCACCACGTATGAACTTGATTTTTCAGCATCAAAATCACACTTTGCAGGAGATAAAAGAAGTGAGCTGAAAGTGACCGGTGAAGTAGCCGGGGCAGCGTCACACTGAGAGCAGCACGTTATGCCATGTTAACAATGCAGCGTAACAGAGCTCAAGAAAGAGCCCCAACAGTGTGCAGAGGTCAAAGCAAGCTCCGGGCTTCCGGGTACTGTCTTCCACTCACTGACCTGCTGTCAGGCTGTGGCATTTAATAAAAAAAAAAAAGGGGGGGACAAAACCTTGGCAAAGGCTCTGTTGTCAATGGCAGAGTGTTGAAAGAGAGATATAATGATGCAGCACCGTGAAGGACACAGCATCGTGCAAATAAACACACGAAGCACAAACACCAACATGTACAGAATACACAGGAAATACAGGCACAGAGGGGATACCACTCGTCAGCACTGGGTGTCAACTTTATGTCATTTCTTTTCCTTTTTTTTCATGGTAGAGATTTTTGCATCACTTACACCTCCATATATTTTCCTTGTGCTTCACACTAAAGTCAAGATAACATTTAGTCAACATTCTAAATGAATGAATGGGTAGGTGGGTGATTGAGTGAGTGAGTGAGTGAGTGAGTGAGTAGACAAGTACAGAGATTTTACTCCTCCGTCTCCTTGATTAGCTCAATCACTCACTCCTTCTGATGCACTTGACATTTTCACAACAAGTCATTCTGTCACCGAACAAGCGCCCCTGGTGCCAAAGTGCCAAAATGCTCCATCTGCCCTGAGCGGAAGAGTGAAATTGGAGAAGTGGAGAGGGAGAAAGAAAAGCAGAGAATAGCCAAGAATAATCAAGGAGGTGTGTGTGTGTGTGTGTGTTTGGATGTGAGTGCATGAGCTGTCTCTCCAGCAAGTAGCTTGTCCAGTGGAGAATTACTCACAGTAACAGGTTCCTCTGAGTGGATTGCCAAGGTAACGGTTTTCTGAGTCACATCTGCAGTGAAGAAAATAGAGAGGAGAGAGCAAGATGAAGAAGAGTGCTAACAGACTGAGAACAAGAATGCTTCTTATCAGGAGCAGTGAATGCCAAGTGCCAGCGCATTAGTTCCCGCTGTTGGCGCCTCATCAAGTCTCCTACTTCTGACAGCGAGGAAACAATCTGATAGTTTTCAAACGTTAATTAGATTTCTTTTAAACTTTCTGTTTATGAAAGCAACACAGTGACATGCAACAAACTTGTGGTACAGACGTGTTGCATGTACCACCTGATCACAGAACATGGCATCTAGAAGTGATGTACTAAGTTTAATCCTTTAAAAACCCTCGGAGCGAACACAATTTATGTAAATTAATTCCTACTTGATTATTTGAGATGTATAATCCTAAAGTGAGATGTGAAAGCCAAATTAAGAATACCCACCAATCACGGTGAATCCTTTCTAAAGGATTCAAGTTTCAGAGATACACAGCTAGTGAGCAGGATAGACAAGTTCAAAACAGGATAGACAAGGGCAAGTTTATCTTTGTCTCACACTCGTGTTTATTAACTCGGAGCTTTAAGATTCATACTTGATAATCAGAGCTCAGTGCAAACATCTCCACAACACTCACATAACATGACCAGTTTACTTTGCAAAATGACTGCCTGCTACTTACTACTCCTGATTCTCAACCTTGATTCACAGAAGAGTCGAGCCTAGGTTTTTTTAAGTAACCCAAAAAGATCAAGGATAAACCCAAAACCGAGATAATGTATGCTTTTTAGGTGTGTAGACATACATAAAAACACACACACACACACACACACACACGCGCACGCTTCCTCATTTTCTCCTCACCTTAGCTTTTCCCTTGCATTTTTAATTGTGCTGTTCAGTTAGTTAAAATTTAAAAAAAACTTCTAACGTCGTTTTTCACTGTTACATGTACCAATTCATTACAGTTAGTTCATACATGAATCACACAGTAATAAAGTAATAAAATAATGATTTTCCCCTTAAAGACCCAGAGAAGCAAAAAGTACAACTCTGACAGTGACAATACAACTATAAACTGTAACAAATAAGAGGTAAACAAAAAGTCATTTCCAGAAAACTAAAGCTGTAAAACCCTAATTTGAATTTATGAGCCACACTTTAAAAATATAAACTACAATTACCCTGTGTTTAACCCTTAGTTTGTGTTTGTTGCAAGTGTGAAATGACTGTAAGCCCAGGGGCAATGAATCTATCACTCCAGCTAATGAGGGTTCTAACCCAGGGCTGAAAATGATGTGAAAATTGGACAATTACTACACTCCACTTTCTACAAGTTCACTGTTGTTGGCAGACAAACACTCAAATCTTAAAGCATCGAACATCGCCACTGTCTTCACAAACAACAAATACAAACACCAACTGATTCTCGACAATGAACAGACGCACAACTTAAAACCTCGACATTGTTCACTAATGCACATATTGTATTCTATTGGGCGTGTGACTATTTAAGATGAAGTCTGTATGTTGTTCTGCAGAGCTGGATTCATACATTTCTAAAGAAACCTTTACTCTGAGCTTTTCCTGTGCATTTCTTAAACACAAGGACATGAATGGGATCCTTAGCTGCTGGAAGGTTTTGCTCACACCACTGCAGTTGAACACTGTACACTGTGTTTTCACACAACAACGGAGATATCGTGGCATCAGCCAAAATAGTCTGACTTTTAAATGAAGTGCTGCCGAGCAAAATAATTTGTAAACATCCACAGAGTGCCGTCGTCTGTTCTGAGGGTGCATGTGCGCATGAGTGTGTTTTATCAGGCTCGTGGCTTTCCAAAGGCCTGTAATGAGGAGAAACATATGGCAGTGTTCATTGGATTATAGTGCCGTCTTTTTAATGCATCTCTCCGCTCTGTGTCTCAATCTTTAACTGTCACTCTCAATTACCATATCATCCCACTGCTGTAAGAATCCACGAGCACTAGAGCTGCACTATTAAAGTTTAAATGACGCGGCAATTGAAACATATGACATATCTATTATCACAATTTAGTTTCACGGTTGTTTTATCTCGCGTACGACCAGTTTCACTTGTTGAAATGCAAATATCAGAGGCGCTGTCGATGAGTCAGAGGGGACGCCAAGCGAAGGATGGAGCGGAGGAGAGGAGCGAACCTCCTGAGAGACACGAACGCCGCCGAGAAGGAGGTGACTGTTAGTGATGTTACACTGAACGAGGATGACTCTGCCTCTAAAAATAATGCGACAATGGTTGGTTTGTGGCATTCTGGATTCAGATGGACCGCGTCACCAAAAATGTCAGTCGGATGCAGGTGGAGGTAACACATCCCGGCGTGTTTCAACACCTTTATCATCAAAATTACAGTCAGAATGTAGAGCAAAAAGAAAGTTGTAAAACTCGTCTTTGTTCTAAGAAATGGAATGGTTCTGGATTTTGTTTTTAAAACAGTGAATTGTTCATATTGATACTTATCGTTTATACGGTCAAGCCTCATGTCACCAACAGCAGTTTCACTCCCACACACTTTGAGGTACATGCAGAGTAAATGCATGCTTTAACAAGATTAACTGACCTGATCAAGAAGGTTTCTGACTCTTTATCTAACCAGCAATTCCTGAAGGACATGCATCAGTGCTCTGAATTATCTAATGGGGTCAGGGCACAGAGCTGGGGAGGAGCCAGCCCCGCCTCTCTCACTGTTAATACTAAACAGGAAAAGGACAGGGTAGAGTGCTCTTTCACCACGGTACAAAGGATGGAGGACAAACGCCGCCACAGGCTTTTGAACCTTACAGATCATCACTCTTGGGGCGTTTTGGCTGCCTGGCATTTGCAGATGGCAAAACACACATCGCGAAATGTAAAATGCAAGTCCTCGACACTGTATCTTAATTTAATCTACACCTGCATGCATGCGTGCACACATCTGAACTTCAGGCAATCCCCCTTCTCTGTATCTTAATTTGATCTACACTTGAACCTTTGTCTGTGCTTGTGCACACACTGGGATTTAACAGGCAAAACACACACACACACACACACACACACACACACACACACACCAACAGAAGAAATGTGCTATGAACCTACACAATGTCCTTCACACACATGCAGGCTGGAGCAAGCACACACATGTGCACACTCTCAACAATACCCCCGTTACCTCCAGCACAAGAAGAATCCTGAATAATGTATGCGTCCAAATGAGCACTATAATAAGAAACATTTCCCCAACCACTCTTGTTAGACTCATCACTGTAACACAGCACAGACCTCATCAATTGTTTTCAAAAACAAGTCTATTCCGCACTGATGCACCCTCCACTTCATTACCGCAGCTATTATTCTGAGGTCCTAATGGCATCGGTGGCTGTGGTGCATGCATGTGTGTACGTTTGTGTACCCTTGTGTAGAGGTCTTTGTTTAAGGGTTACTGCTGGGGATGGTGCAAGTGAGTGGCTGTCGGGGAGATGCTGATTACATGTAATGAGATACCAGAAATTACATTACAAAAAGGGAACAACAAAACACCCCAGCCCAACTGTTGGTCAATATGTACACACACTAATTAGATTACACTTGAAAAAAAGAGGGATTACTTGATTACTCTAATGTTTGAATGTGAAGAGCATCTTGATTTTTGAGATTAAAGTCACCACTGAAATAGCAGTTGTTGATAATGACAACACTGATCTGATTACAGTCTGTAAATGGGACTGAATTAACGACATATTCTGGCGGTTTATGTTGCTGGCTAAATATAAAGCTAATGATCAGTAATGGGCTGCAGGGACTGTCCCATGGGCAGTATGGGCAGATCCTCCCTCTAAATGGCTGATGCTGATTGGCCTGCTGGTGCCCGGCCTGTTCTGATGCCCCACTCTGATTTTGTGGGGTAGAAACGGAGTCGTTTGCATCAACTGTTTGCCACATGCTACGCAAGTGTTGCCCTGCATTTTACTGCACTGCATTCCACCTGGCAGCCGAAATGAACGTGACATTTTGTCAGTTGTGCAAAGTGTCATTTATTTACTGTCAGAGGCAACGGTGCTCCTTCAGCCTCTCTTCTTTCTGAGCACTTCCCTTTGTTTTCTTTGCTTTCACAAAACACGAAAGGTGTTTCTCTGAGAGAGAGAAAAAACAACAACATTGCCAGACCTTCAGTGTGAATACTGGTGGGACTGGTGGGATACAGTTCAACAGTAGCAACACATTCATGTAATTATATGAAAATGTTGCAGATTGCGTCAAATGTATTTTAATTGTAAACACATGGTTTACATACAGAGCATGATGCCTCCAACATATAATTGTGTGTGCATCTGTATGTTTTCCATGCGAGACATTTAAAAAACATAACTTCCCCCTGTGACAGTAAAGACTTTTTATCTTGTCAAATTAACAATTTGTACAGTATTGGCAAAACAGTTATTTTTCTCATTTACTAGTTTCTTTACTTCATTACCTACATAGTAGCTGGTTATTTTAAGTTGGCCTACTCGTCAACATTTATTTTAAAGGAATTTAAAGTTGAGTAGTCACAAAAAAAGTTTCAAATGAACCAAAACTTTGTTTGATATTTAAACACCAAAGGTTAAAAAGGTACCCAGTAAAGTTTCTGTCCACTATCGGCGCACACAATCGAGCGATGCAGATCACATCCTGCTGTTGGTTTCACACCATTCCACCACAGTGTAGTCACACGCCAACAAAGGCAATGAAGAAGTCTAGCTGGCAAAATTGGATATAAACTATTTAAATAAATAAAAATCAACTTGACAAATGTTTTATTAGGAATGAAAAGCCACAAGTTTGTTAGACCTGAAGAATACACACAGTGTGTTTTGGTGAGAAACAGAGAATCTTTAGTTTTGTTTGAAAGAAAACTCCACATGGTGTCATGACTACTGTATGTGACTAAATCTTGTCATTGTATTCAGCGAGAAGATGTCTTAACTGAATCAGTATGACATGGCTAAAATCTGACTGAACTTTAAACAATATTTAATTTAAATATGGTGTGAAATGTGTAACTGAACAAGTAGAGATGACAAAACCTGAGCACAGCCAAAGTGAATATGTGATTTTGATCAAAGCACACACTGTGCACAGAGAGAGGGAAGGCTCGCGGCGTGGTGTGTGGGTGTGTACGTGCGCTCAGCATTTGCCTGTGACCCCTCCATAACTCTTAATGCATTAAGGGTATTAAAAACATCAGTGTCCATTCTGCTTACGACTGGGAAAGGTAAGCGGAGATGGTCCTCCTACACCCGGGGAATCCACCGCGTCAGCAGAAATCGTGCTGGAGGTGGTGTTTCTGGCCATTAAGGCCAAATGATGGTTCTCTGTTTTTACACCAACGAATCGACGTCTCCACGTGAGAAGGGCTGCTGTCAGAGATCAGAAATCAATGCTCATAGCCGCATCGTGAGCATCATGAATCACTATAGTGGTCATTTCAATTATTTGGCTTTACAAATTTACTTTGGCTATTGTATTTTCTACATGAACTGTGACCTCACAGTCTATGAGTCACATTTCAAAATGAAATCAAGTGACTTGTTTTTGTGTCTTTCTATCTTATCCATGACAGCTCTCCAATACCAAAAGAATGAAGTGCCCTAACATGACAGACAGAATAAAACAGAAAAGCGCACTGATCCACGTGGAGAAAAAAAAATACTAATCTAATTGTACAATATGAAGAATTCCTTTTGGAAAAAAAGTAATCATTTGATTGAAAATGGTCTCCTCTGGGTCTCCCACCATACATTATGATGTATTGTCATTTGTTTTTATGCCATGTTATCAATAATGTTGTCTGATTATATTCAGGATATATTCAGGTTTTCAGGCAAAATATCATAAACGGCACATAACACCATCCCAAATGTATCCGTCTCAGTTGTCAAAATGGGTTTCCCTTAAAACAGCCCCCAGCATTTCATCAGGGCTCCATCCCAAGTGATCACTGGCCCGGCGACAGGCAGCCCAGACACTCACTTTTGATTGACATTACCTTAAGTCACTGAATTTCAGTTGGAACATTGATGGTGTCTCTCTTATCTGACTTCCAACCTGAACTTTAGGAAACATGGTCAAGAGATACTCAACTGACCGCAACCTAAAGTGGTACTAATAAAAAGCTATACCATGAAATGCAGCCATTTAAAAACACTACAAGGCTGCAAGGTACGTTTTTTCACGGTTGTAGCTGTGTGTGTGTATGTGTGTCCGGTGTGTGTGTGTGGTACTCACAGCTGGCACTGGTCTCCTTTGATCCCTTTGGTGGTGCAGAAGCACTTGCCAGTTAACACCTGGCACACACTCGCATGACCATTACACTTACAGGCTGGAAGAAAAGCGGGGAGAGAGAAAGAGAGAGTCACAAAAAGAGAACAGAGGCATTACTGATTAGCATTAAACAAAGCTGGAAATGTGGATAAGTGAAGGTTTAGGTTGTATGTGCTCAGTTCAGATTTCCAACATCAGTTTAAACCTCCGAGTTCAGGATCTCCTGAGGGCACAATAAAGCCTACTATTCCCACAACCTGTGTTAAAATTTCCCACTTTTAAGCACTAGGCTAGCAGTTTCCCACTGCTTGCAGTGTTTGCGCTAAGCTAGGCCACCAACATCTCTTCTGCTGTACTGAACACGAAAGAGATGGAATTGATATTGATCTGAGTAAGATGGTAAACAAGTGTATTTCCCCGAAGACTGGCTGAACTTCAAAGATCTGATACATGATGGAGAAAAATATGCCCCCCCTAGATAGGACACCATGATACCCGCCAGGCATGTGTGTGAGTGGAATACAAACACTGCAGCGATAGATGTGTGAAAGATGAGTGAACTGGCTCCCTAAGTGCTTCTGGTGTGTTGGCCTTTCAGGTTTGCATTTGCAGGACAAAAAATGGACCTATTCCTTCCAGTTGACTGAGCTTACAGAAGGGTCAGTGGACACAGTCTCTCCTCCCAATGTTGAACCTTCTTCTTAGCATTTCCCCCCCCAGGATGGTACATATGAATATTTCAGGTGACAGGGCTGCTTTAAACTGAGTTTCTTATCACGTTCTCCTACACTTGTTGTTATCGACAGCTGGTGATACAGGGATTTAATTGTACTGTGTGCAAGTCACACGGGAGGGTTTTCTCTGAATATGCAATGCATCCTGTCTTCACAAATAAAGCACGAGTCTATGTGTATGTAGTAATGGCACATAATGATTTTGAGTCATTTCATCCTCAGGCTCCGAGAGAATGAGAAGCGCATTCCCGTCGATGATGTGTAGTTTCACTTTACAGGTCTCAGCTATTGCCTGTGCATTAACACACAGTATTTGAGACCGTAAAGCTCCCAGGTGTGTGTGTGTGTGTGTGTGTGTGTGTGGGGCTACCAAGCCTCCACGTTATTTCTCAGGAATGCTATTCATGTCAAGGGAGGAGTGTGGGTAAATCTCCTCTTTACAAAGTAGCTCTACTACCAGTCTTCAGTCAGTCAAAGTTATTTAATCAAAAGACAATTAGAGAGACTGTTAGAAAGTACACAGTCATTTAATCTTTGGTTAAATGGCCGCTCCTATGCTAACAACCTAATGTTTACACCCATTCTCCACATTAAATTCAGCAATCATTATGTGCTTTTTGCCTTGAAAACAAGAATGCTGTGTAAATGATGGGCTGCAGTCACTCAAGAAATCATATTCTGCATTAGGCAGGAGACACACATATAATTAATCTCCATCATGTGGTATTCAGTCTCACCGTTTTAAATAAAATGGAGCAAAAACAACGAAATTGTTGCAGATATATTTGTTGGAATTAATATCATGCCTTCACAGTGTCGGTGTTTCACAAAGCGAAACAGTCATGTCGGTGTGTAAATGCCTTCATCCAAAAATCAAGATACAAGTTGTAGCCTATACGCATTTCTATTTTCAACGAAGCAGAGTTTCAGGGTTTTCCGAAAACCACAGTAACACAAGAAGTCAGTACTTGACCTTCAGCTTCACCTGCAGTTCCCACAGTGTTCCACATCTGCTCTACGCTCACTCCGGGATCAGGAAAACACGGTTACTCTTGACATTTCACTGCCTTTTTGTCAGAGTGGTATTTTAACTGAGCAGCCACAGCAGAAATAAAACAAGAGATTTAGTCTATGTTGTGTCTTTAGTTGTTTTTCAGTTAACACATTAAGAGAATAACATATGGAGGAATATTGGCAATAATCAAACAGGACGGACAAATTGGCACCAATTCTAATGAATACACAATAGTGCCCTCTGTTGGTTAGGATGCTGTATTACTGTATGTTTATCAACACTAATTAGAATTCAATAAGTAGATGATATTCCTCTAACAGTTTAATTATCATTCACATACAGCAGTGTAGTCCAAATAATTAGAATGTAGAGAATAACAAAGAATATAATTTGTGTTGTATTTGTTTAAACTTAATGTTGATCTATTGTTCTATAGACAGTTGAGAAAAGATTAAAGGGGTTGAGGATTGGACTACATCAGTTGACTGCTTCACCAAAACGATAACATGTAAATCCGTTAAGCCTTACGTGCACAGAATAACTCATTTCTGTGGCGATGCGGCACTCACCCTGGCATTTGCCGCCGTTGGTCGGGTCTCCATGGTAACCGGGCATGCAGGTCTGGCAGTGAGGACCGGTGGTAAGGTTTCGGCACTGCTCGCACACGCTGTTGTTCACACAGGTGCTGTGGCCATTACACTGGCATGCTGCGAGAGACACGGAGAGAAGTTCTGAGTCAATTTCACTGCTTTAACTTTCTACAGCTGCCTTTCAGCTGGTTGGAAAATAAGAGAATATAGGGGGCAGAGATTAAGCTTACACAGGGTGGAACTCAAATGGAGCTTTTTTTTAAATTTTATTTTGGGACAAGAAAGGTGCATTTCTGCTAATATGCAGACGCAATCTCCATCTGTCTGCAAGTCACATAGGAGCCTGTTTTACAGAGGACTTATTTTAATAGTTAGTGTCCAAGTCACACAATCATTTCGATCATCCTCCGTGTAGATAATAAACGGCTACGATTTGACACCAGCCAAACAAAACTTACAGCTCGGGTTGTTGTTGTTATTGCTTCCTGTAAAGGCAGCAGACCCATTAGAGCTGTCAGTAGCTTGTGTCTGCCGTGTCATTAATTATTATGTAATCAGACTTGCCTTTTAAAATATTTTTTTTTAATGGCAGCAACTTTTAATGACCGTACATCCAAGTGTCCTGTAGGAAATACTAATTAGACATCTAATGGAAAATAATCCAAATATAAGAAATGTTGATTGTATGTAAGACTCATTCGTAAGTTAACCTTGTTTGTATAGATTTTTCACCCACAGTAACTATGGATTGTTGCGATTTACTCCATCTTTGAGGTTAGTTATACCATTCCACTGAAATCTGCCTGATGGTATGATTCATTTCTATCTTTTACAGTTTATTCTCCTTATTTATGAGAAACTGCGTAACAATGACAGCACAGGTTTTAGTACTCAGTAACACTGAGCTACAGGTTTAAATTCATGCTACGGATTCAGATTTCTAAAGGTTTAATACACATTATTGATACCACCGAGCCACTGAGAATGCCCCACACTCTCAAATTACAGCTACTGTAGCGGTGTGTACATTATCATCTTACATGACGTGGTTGTATGGACTGGGGCTTGAGGAAAGAATTAAATGGCATACTAGCATAAGGTTGCATAGAGTCAGGAGGGAGGGATTAGTTGCATAGGGACTGTAACAGGAATCCTTGATAAGAACATCTTTTTAAACACAAGACGTGACAGCTGATAACCTCTCAAGAAGATACACTTATGACACGTGATTTGTAATTGCAGTAAGACGGACAGGAAGTGGATCCCTTACCAGGGCAGTGAATGAAGGCCCACTCGTATTTGTTGTCTTTGGGGCAGCTGTTCAGCTCCAGGCTCATGTCCAGGGACTGGCCCTGCTGGCTCTGCTTCGCTGGTCTCTTCATTGGCCCCCGGTAGGAGCCCTCCATGCAGAGGCCCTTCCCTGTGTGGCTGGAATCTCCACACCAGCCGCACGCCGGCTGCTCCAAGCACTGGGAACACGTCCGCAGCCCCGAACAGTTCTGGGCTAAAAGTGGAGAAGAAGGGTGAGAGAGGTGTGTTGTATTTATTTATCAGTGTCATATTGGAAGGTTTGCTCTGCTTCAAACTGAATCTACCTTAACTACTTTGTTTATATTGCTTTGTTAGCCACATTTGTCCATTTCTTTTCATTTGAGCGTTTATTTACCAGGGTAGTCACCTTGAAACAAAAAGACAACTGTAAGCGACTGCAAAGCACTGAAAACAAGGCCCAGTGTTGCAGCAAACAAAATTGTGAGGGATGTTGCTTTAATGATTTAGTTTTTTAGGATTTCAGCCTTTTTAACAGACAACCTCGGTCATTTCTTAGCCTTCAGCAGGATGTGCAGATTAAGGGGCATTAATAGAGAAGATAAGAGGATAAGGAGCAAGTGTTGAGAGAGCAAGAGAGAGAGAGAGCGAGGGAGAGAGAGAGAGAGAAAGAGAGAGAGAGAGTCGTGGAATGAATGAGACAGACAGAAAATGTGTCAGCAATTCAGGGCCAGTGAAAAGTTTGTGATTTGAGCAAAGTTCAATGAAAGGCTTTAATGTGACGTGTGAAGTGGCTGCACACTCTAAACTCGGTGGAGCAGGGGAGTAATGTCGTTCTGTCAGCTGGGGGACGAACTTTCAGGCCACTAAATTGCTTGACAAGTTTCAGCGTCGCCACTTGCCTGCCAGACATTCACTTCAAGGGACAAAATGCCACAACTATTTTAAGGAGATAAACATCGAGTGCTTTTACCTCAGTTTATGTCAAACAAATCTCCAGCTATTCTGCTAATGGATGTGGAAACCATGACAACACAAGAGCAATCGGTACAAAGTAAGGCCATTTAAGTTTGTTTTGACGCCAGGACGTAAGCAGCAGATTTCTCAGCAACACGGCGTACTGAGAGAAGCAGCAGCTGGATAAAGACAAAAGCGTGTTGAAATACAAAATCTGCCATAAAAACAAAATCCTCATATCTTTCGTGTGGATTCTGACAGATAAATCAATATGTGGGAACATGAACAAACTAAATCTGATGCCTGGAGCTGTTACATGGATTGGATGGCGATTATTACTGGGTCTGTACAGCAAAACAAGGCTCGCTTCATCCAGTGTTAACAGCTTTCACCAGCTGAGTAAATATAAACTGTATTCCTGGCCCAGATTCCCTCGACAACTCTGTCAAGTCTGGATTTATTTTTAAAAGCTTCATCATAATGTGACATTCAAGGTCAAACCCTAGAAGATCAGACTCGGTTTACTGTACGTCCACTTTGCTGTTTGACGTCTCCCGTGGTTACATTTCCTTGCCTGTGTCAAGTGTCTGCAGGCTGTTTCACTGCTTAAGTGTTCTTGCTTTCACAACAGAGACCACACAGACTATTGAACAAAATGTCAACCTCGCCACTGTAGTGTCTGGTTTTGCAGAGCAATGTGAGCAAAATCGGATTTTTCTGTGTCTTGGCATGTTTATAAATGTGCCAGTATATCAACAGATGACATATGTTGCTTTAAGTCAACTAGTATCCCTACGAGTAAGTGGACATGTAGATCCATATGCAAAGAATTTAACATACTCAAATGTAGCTTTACTGCTTTGACTTTATCCTGTTCTCCTCAAGTCTAACAAGGGCCTCTGAAAATATGATGAAGTATAGCTTTTAAAGAGTAAAGCATACGTATGTGAATATTGTGACAGCAGAGATGCAGAATGATTATTTTCTATTGAATTTTTTTTACTTTCATCAACTGCTACAAAAACACCATTAAAAACAACAACTAGTAACGGCGGTTGCTGTCTCTAGGCTTGAGTTGCAACTAATGACTATTTTCATAATCAGTTAATCTGCAGATTATTTTCTCAATTAATCGATTAATCTTTTTTTCTAGAAAATTATAAATTCCCAGAGCCCAAGGTGACATATTCAAATAGCTTATTTTGTTCCACCAACAGTCTCAAACCTCAGTAATAACTTTAAAAAAAATTATAATTTTACTATCATATATCAAAGCAGTACCTCCTCACATTTCAAAAAACTTGGCAAATTATTTTGAAAAATGACAAACTATTAATTTCAAATCAACTAATTGCTTCAGCTCCAGTCACCCGGTCCCCTACAGTCTAACTGCAGGGACAAAAACAGTGGAGTTGATGTAGGGAGCATACAGATCAAATCAAGGACCAAGGAAAACGCTACGAGTGAAAAGGGAAAGTCTACTCGACCTTGCATGTTTAAAATTCTGTCTGCACTAAATACAGCTTCAGGGGATTTGCTTTTTCTGACCCATATCAATGAAACAAATAGAAAGTGTGTCTACGCCACAGGTGCAATGTGTTGGGTCCGGTAAGATGTGTCTCCACAGAAGCTAGGGAAGAGGTTACAAATCACCAGAACTGCTTTTGAAGGCCATAAATAAGGAGTTCTTCCCTATAGCAAAGCAACAAACTACTACCAACTATTAGCATCTCACAAATAGTATCTAATTATCCAACCTCAGAGAACACAACACAGTCTGCCCTTTCAAAGTCCCACTGCAGGCAACAACACTAAACAATATTTTACCCTAGGTCTACGCTTTACTCAGCATTATGCACGCTTCTCTGTGCAGTGAAAATGAGGAGGGAAAAAGTAAAGTAGGTGAAAACATTCATGTCTTTAGTGGCGATTGAAGGTTGTTAAGAGTGAATGTGAAAGTCAGACAGAACAAACAGAAAGGAGAAGAAAACACGGGTAGGATTTATAGCATACCCTTTCTCTGTCCTTCACGCTCAAAGGGACAAATTCCTCCAGACAAATATCCACAGTGTACACAAACGTCTCTGGGTTACCCAACACCAGCTGACACAATTTGAATTTGAGACTGTAGCTTTCAGCTCCCTAAATTAGTTACTCACTAAACTGATCTGAGATGTTCTTTTCGATCTGACACAACTGTGGGTATAATTCATACATGACGCAGCACAGCTGCACTGACCTATAGGTGAAGGATCTCTCTGATGTAGACAGTTTTACCTCTGTATGCATGTTTAATTTACTTTAGGACATGATAATACATCAAAATAACAAAAGGAAATCATGTTGTTTCATTATACTGTTTATGCTTGAATATGCTTGAAAAGCCTATTACCCAATAAACCCTTATTTTCTTTATTGCTTGTTGTCATGTGAGGTGTTTGTCTCGAGTATAAAGCACCTCACAATCAAAATATGTTAAATCAGGGTCCATACAGCTTTTCAAGAGTAAGATTCAAGCACTTTTTAAGGTACCTGAAGCAAAAATGTTCAGGCTCTTAAATCATTTCTCAACACATCTAAATTGTTTCTATAAATGCCAGGAGACAACTAACAAAGATAACAACGGGATCCTTTCATTTTAAATATTAAAAAAATGTGTTGGTTTACACGAGTGACTGTCTAAATGCTGAAACACCAGATTATATAACAGAACTGTTCAAATTAAGCATTTTACAAACTTTCAAGACTTTGTATGAACCCTGTTAAATTAAGTTATTCATATTATTTTGTTATGCCCAAAAGTGCTTTTATGTACTAGTATGTACTCTATAAAACATGTACAAGGATGAAATGGCTACACATTGTATAACAGAGCTTTGCCAAAGGGCTCGCATATTCTTTTAACGGCAGTTTCATTCACTAAAGCACAAAAAGATGTAATGGACATGTACATACGTAGATTATTTTAAGCATTTTCCGTCTACAGTGCAGTCATCTTTGCAGCATTAAGGTCATTTTCTGCCGTGTTTCTTGGTGACTCGTCTTGAGAGCAGCGAACACTATTTTCAAATGGGCGGGTGTACATTTGTAAAACCGTAAAAACATTTAATAGAATCTTGGGGATTTATTGTTTAACAAGTATTAATGTTATGGAGAATTGGTTAATGCAATGGGCGTTCACTGAAGTTTGACATAATAAGCAGAGTAACGATATTTCGCAGAAAGATTTATTTAGTTAAGGGACTGCTGTTCATGTCTGATAATCCATCCAAGGATGGACTTGGCCTGTTGCCGTTTTGCAGCACAGTGGTTTGCTAACATCCACATTCACATGTGCACTGTATGTGCAGCCATTCCTGTTGTTTTCCCATTCACAGAGTGGAGTTATTTAGAGGCATCTGTAGGTCTTTTAACCACTAACAGTAAAGCCAGCTAATGGTAAAGGGTCCATCAGCAGCACGGTCAACAGGGAAATCTAACAGTTCGGGCGACTATATGTGAGAGTAATTGGCCATTACAAACCAAAAACAGCTTCTAAAGCCAATCGCAGGAAACTAATACAATTTTGCCTCTGACACAAACACCTTCCACCTTAAGCCGTTTTGCCCCCTTAATCTCCTTTCTCTCAGTGATGAATATTGACTCCTTATGGAAGCCAATCTGGAAAAGCTTATTGCCGACCACCTTAATGCCAGACTATAGACTCCAAAGAAGCCTCATCTGGATTAACTTCAGTAAAAAAAAAAAAAAAAAGACACTTACCCACACAGTCTCCAGTCTGCCACTCCAGACACTGGCCATAGGGAAAAGAGATGACGTAGGCAGTGGAGTCGACACAGCGCTGCGCACTGCCGCACCACATACACTCCATGGGCTGGCTGGTACAGTTGACACAGTTGGTGTGCAGCGAGCAAGGCATCTTACAGGACAGGCGGGTGCTCTGATTGGGGTTTCCTGGACAGGATAAGACAAGACGGAAGGATGATGAGCCGTTTTCAAATCAGACTTTAATTTCAATGTAATGTTAACATTTTTCCAAACAGACGACATATTCATGTAGTATAATGCACGCATGCAAAAGTCAAAATGTCTTTCACCAGTAGCTTTTTCACAGATGAGACCGTGGGCAGTGGCAGTGCATGGATTGGCCCTAAGGCCTGACACCTGAGGCTCCTCCAGGTAGGCGCAGAAACCAGAGTCACTGGGTTCCCCGGGCAGCCAGCGCAGGCTGCCGTTTGTGAAGGGGGACATGTCCTCCCAACCCCAGTACGACACGTTGATTTTCCGCAGGCCCACCCAGGGAGACAGCCGCTGTGGAAAAACGGCAAAACACAGCTAAACATACAAAGGCATGAAAAGCAACTGGGTGTTTAGATGTAAGATTCAACTGTTCCTCCTTTTCTGCTCCATCAGGCTCCTTAAGAAAGAAACGGCTACTGCATTTACACCTTGGAACCAAGAATACAATTAAAAGTCTACTGAAAACAATTTCACAGATAGGATGACAATTTTGCCTTAAGGAATCAACTTTTAATGTAATGGGAAAAGGATGGGAAATGGGCATGTCGAGGTTTTGTTTGAGACAAACAGGCGAGCTTCAACCCAGCAGACGGACAACAAACAATATCCTTGTGAATTCAGCAGGCGCGACCGAACTACAATCATCAGTAGGCTCCACAATTTTCTATCGAACCAAGGGGGACGTGTAGCTGTGGCGAGATGAGAAAGTGAATGTTTGCCAGTAAAAAGCCTGGCACTGCGTTGTCTACTTCTAATTGTGTCGACAACAAACCAAAGTTTGTGGCCAAGTGGTAAACAACGTGATGAAAAATGGATGACAGACACGAAATACACGCGTTAAAAGGAAGACGGAAAACAGAGCGGCACACACGCACAAAACTGATCAGGAGGAAAATCATCTCAGGGTGCACCACTCATCAGCTACCAGAGCAACCTTTTACACATCCAGCAGTTCGGTTTCGTTTCTTCACTTATTTGTGTTTACCTTGTCTTGTTGCTGGAGCTTCTTTAGCTCCTCAAGCACAAAGTCCACTTGCTTGGAGGTGGTGAGCGAGGCGATGTTTCCGTTGAGGTTCTTGCAGTAGTGTTGGGCGTTGTCGTAACTCTCGCGGCTGGAGTTGATCCTCAGGCAGGCCTCCCCCACCTGGCTCCACCCCTCACTGCACTGCTGGGCTGGAAACAAAGTGAATGATGAGAAGATGTACGAGTCGGGGCCAAGACTTGTCAGATGTTCGTAAAGGGGGGAAAAAGGTCTATTGTACTCAAGCCTTTATATGTGAAACTACTTAGACAAGCCTTTTGTTCCCTCAAAGTTGTAAGAAAAAAAACTGTAAAATCAGAAAATGAAACCATTAAAGCTTTTTAACAGTTTTTCATCTCATCTCCTAAAAGGAAATAACTGCCTCTTTAGCTGCTCACTGCCGACTGTGTGTCTGTCTGCAGTTCAGTTCTGAGCAGGTAGCGTTCAATGGGTCTTTAGAGTTTTTTACGCAACAACTGCTGCCTGCCGCGGGCGAAAACAACCCTGTGAGACTGGGAAGAGTCAACCAAAACAGTCCAGTTTCGGCCAAGTCAGCTAAACGGCGAGCTGAAACTCGGCTGAAAGCTGAGGGGAGCTGCAGATCCGGGTGACCCACATCAAGTGACCCATTTCACATTTGCCATTTAATACATCATTATAACACTATCAATTATAGCCACTTGAAATCAGAGCATTAGTGAAATACTGCTCATCATACTGTGCCACACTAAGAAAAAAAGCCTGCAAGTACAGAACATAGCCATGAAAGCACATTGCAGGAGGCCTGCTTTCTTCCAAACCACAGGGGACTAAAGATTTAGGACTTAGTGTGGGAGTGGATATCACAGATTTAGCAGGAGCGTAATCTGCACTTATTTGCCTTAGAGACATAGAGTGAATTTTGGAGACCAAATTGCCTGTTAAAAACTGCTTCTCCTACAAAGATGGTGGGTGCTCATTCAGACGTATGTGTGCAAGAGCATGTGGACGCGTGAGTGCATTTTGTGTGTGTGTGTGTGTGTGTGTGCACGAGTCATGCAGAGAGTTCCGTTCAGGCGTCAGAAATACACACACAGACACGCGAACATTTGAACGAGCCCTTAGGCGACAAGACTTCAGTGACTTCAAAAAATAAAAAATAAAAAATAGATGGATAAAGCGATAACACGAGTTCTTCCGATTCAGCCACGGTATACATTTGGCAAGGGGGGTTAGAGGGTGAGAGGCAAAATAAATATACAGACAGCCCCGATAAACCACATCAAGATGACAGCTTTTGAAAGTACATTGCTGCAAATACCAAATGCTGTGTTTAAATCTGATGTACAGTACAATGTACAAATTGTGAGAGTAAAGATCTGTAAAAATCTCCCTTCAGGTCTGAACGTCAGCAGAGTCATTCATTACAAGGAACACAGCATCGTCTCATAACGTAAGTGACCATTTTGTGTTATGAAGTGTTCACTCTGATCAAACCATATGCGTGAGATCAATGATAAGGGTCATGAACGATCATAAGCGCTAAACTTTACAGCAACAAAAAGGATCAAAATGCCGCAGGACATTTCTCTTTTGTAGTCCCACAATCCCCACATGCTTGACTTTAACACGCAGAAACAACTGAGCCTCTTCTCAAACAATTGTGAGGACTGAATCCAAAGCATTCAATAAAATATAGTGTGTGTTTGTGAGCGTGGAAATGTGTTTGAGGAGTCCAGCGTCCGTCTCACCAGGCAAAGCATGGCACTCTGACTGATTCTGGTCCCACTGACAGTTGAGATTCAGCGAGCAGCTCTTGCAGTTGGCGAGCTTGCTGCACACCTGCTCGTTCCGCACTGGACACTCAGTGAAGTTCTTCACGTTCTACAGCAAGAGAGGGGAGAATACAAAGGGCAGGAGGACAGTTAACGCAAGCTTCAAATTTCAAGATAGATCAGGAAGGGTTGAACTTTTTAGACAGTAGGAGAACAGCATTTACTCTTCCTAAACAGAGGCACCCACAAAGTAAAACCTGAATTATCACTTCATTTCGCTAATATTCCCAGCTCACAAAATCCTGAGAACAAGTGTCTGTTTCTGCGTGAGAGTTTCAGGGAGCTGAACACAAGACCAGAAGCGCTCTTACGCCCCCTGTTGGACCACTCACAGAGGTACAGTTGCTGGAGGCAGAGATGCACTTCTTGTCGTCACACCACTGGCACCCATTAGTGTTGGCCGTACAGCTGGCACAGTCTGAGAACCGGTAGCACCGCTCGTCCACTGTGACTAAAAAGAAGATACAGGGAGAGGGAACAGAGTGCAGGAATGAGTGTGTGTGTGTGTGTGTGTGTATGTGTGTAATCCAAAATCCTATATTTCTGGAATACATAAGAAGTACTTATTTATAAGTAGATAGATAGATAATAAATCCTGGAAAGGAGGAATCAACCAGAAATGAAAGCTCTGACAAGCATGCAAAATGTGGATGTCTTTCTCACCCGCTTTAGATGGACAGAATGAGGCAGGACTGAGGCTTCCATTAGCCTGACTGGGTTCCCAGGGGAAACAGCGGCCTCTGCTCCAGATGCAGCGGACCCCTGGCCCAGCCTTCACACAACCCTCCTCTGCCAAGAAGGCCTGGCAGCTGGGGGGTCGGTAAACAAGCACATCGTTGAGCAACACACCGGTGAAGCCCCCAAACACATACATGGACCTGGCAAAGAAAACAGACAGAGCACCGTGTAAACAATAGGGAACTAAATAAAGATTTAAGTATCAGTAAAAAAAATAAAATAAAGATTTTAAGCATGTAATATGTAAAAGCCACAAAAAAAACAGGTAATTTGACTTTGCTTGCCAAACAATGATATTAGATTGTTCTAATGGTGAAAACTGACTTGAAGTCACTATTGTTTTTGAACATCACCAACACAAAAATACCATCACCTGGTAACATAACAAAAACATGGCAGCCATACCAAAACCTCTGATCTGCTTTCACTGTATGAAGCATCAGTCCAGTGTGTTTCAGTCTAAGTGCAACTCACCCGTTGCTGACCACAGCAGAGTGACCAAAGCGGTTGACGTCCCTGTGCAGGTCTGGTTTAGGCAGAAGCCTCCACTCATCACAAGCTGAGGGGATCACAAGACCGTATGTAAGGGAGCATTTGGTTTGTCTGCATGTTATTTAGTAAGCATTTACTGAGCGTACTTTTTGTTAGGTCACGACTGCCCTGCTTGTGTGTGTGCGGTAAAATGCATAGAGCTGTTTCTCCGATAAGATACAGTATTTTCATTTATTAAAACTTTTTTTGAACATGTTGAGAATAAAATGAATGATATTTAAAGATGGAGGAAGAACCAAAGCATTATATGCTAGCTTTATTAAATACATGTATTCAATATTGGATAATAACTCTCCAAATTTAATTTCCAAATCTAATTATAGCGCTCAAAATCTCATTAGGTGATATTAAAAATCCATCTGCTATGACCTCAAAAACCTCAAAAAAGCCCTTCAACCACTCTTAAAACATTTTGACTACGTAAAGAATGTATAAAACAGAAAAAAAATATATTTTTTAAAACACAGAAGAGGTCACCATTGAAATTGTGGCATGACGTCAAGAATAATATGAGTCCTACCAATGTCATAGGCAAGGAAGTCCGCGGAGAAACACTTGGCCCCGTTGCTGAGTGATGTGTCGTTGTGCGTGTTGCCACCAAAGAAGAGCAGGGTTCCGCTGAGGAGAACAGCTGAGTGCAAGTACCGTGGAAAGCCGCTCTCTCTCAAAATGAACCTAGAACAAATGCATGACAAGGGTGTCAGGGTAACAAGACAACGTGCAGCACGTAAGTGTAATTTACACTCACATGAATACATAATACACAAGTGTTGATTTACCATGTCCGGGTGTTAACGTCGTAACTGTAGAGGTCATCAACAAGGCCGTATTTGTTGGCAGGCAATGCCTTATAGCCTCCATGAACATACACACTACCGCTGGCAGCGTCATATGTGCTGCTGTGGCCGTAACCTCCCTGGGGAACGGCGCCTTTGGTCTCGGGCACCAACCACGCGTTGGACCCTGACAAGGACACGTGCACATGTAAGACAAAATGTTTATCAAATGCCAAAAGCTATTTTGATAAGAATCAAAGGATAGAAACATCTTTTAGAGAGTCGGCTCTTAAAGCTGTGACTCACTCAGGTTGTACTCCTGAACGTTGCTGATGTAGCTGTAGATGGGGGAGTAGCCAAAGATGACCAGCATAATGGCCTCTCCCTCGTCCAGCAGGACGCAGTGGGCCGAGTGACCCTCCACAGCGTAAAGCTGAGCCTGCACCGGCGGGCCAACCACGGGGTTTCTCCGCTGCCACGTCCGACTGGGTACATTAAACACCCACAGCTCGTCTGTCACGTTCCCCCAGCCAGCCTCCAGTTTCCCACCAAACATATAGATATCGTCCTGAGAAGAAGAGGAGAGGAATGAGGCCATGTTTAAACAAGCATGCAGAGGAGTCGGTTGATGAAAGCTGCAATAAAAGTGAAGGAAAAGGCTAAAGTGTCTTTGAACATAGTGATAAAAAATGTACCTGTTCATACACGCCTGTGTTTAGATGAAATGGCTTCATATACTTCAGTTCATAGAGCTACAATTCGTAAAGCATGTTCATCTTAAAAATTAAGGTGAATATTGCAGACATACTATATACAACTGCTTTTTTCCTAGTAATTATGTCTCTCAGTTTTGTGCTTGAAGATATATTACAACATGTAGTTATTCAAAGATGACGTGTTAATGCTAAAAATAAGCTATTTCCCTTAAAAACAAGGGTTGTGTTACTTTTATTTCTAATTCTCCCTCCATCCTGCTAACAGCTGTGGTTTTCTAAATTCCTTCTGCAGAGGCTGAGGCATATCTGTGTGTATTTACCTGGTAGGCAGCAAGTGAGTGGCCGTATCTTGGCACAGGGCCGCTATTGATGGGAACTGTGTTCCAGATGCCACTCTCCAGGTTGTAGCTGCAGAAGCAACAGAACATCCCACTTGTGAAAATGTGTACAGAACGCTTACAGAAAACGTTTTTTTTCCCCGCATTCTAAAAACCCTACACACATTTAGTTTGTCACTCCGTGACTTCACATAATCTGTTGTTACCTCGTGATCAGCTGATTTAATAAGGTAGCAGCTTCCTCCATGTCAAAGGTACCACGAAAAAAAGTCCTTTTGTTCAGCTAGAGGTTATGCACACTGATGAGCACGGAATATGAATGGACACCTGGTCATGTCATCACACGCCAGTTATCCAAAATACCTTTGGAGCCCAGAATCAATTTTCCTCAGGAGTCATAGCACCGGATGATGAACAAACAATGAGCAGATGGCGGGAGCTTGTCCGAGCAAGGAGGGCGTAAAACTGTCAGTTAACTCTGAGCCAGGACCTGACTCAGCACAGAAGTCAGTCACTGCATGCTAAACTCTTAATTTAGCTAAGTGTACGCACACACTTGCCAGGTTTGACAAAGATAAACAGGTAGTCCTAACACTGGGCTGGGTTTCCTCAAGTGATTTGCTTCACATATTCAGAAAAGCCATCAGCTTTTCCGCACTTCCTCCTTTAGCGGTTTTTGCTTGTATGTGAGCGTTCACAGTGAGGGCATGTGAAGGACTAAATAAAAAATCAACACAGGCTATGTATACATAAAAGGCAACAAAGATTTGGCAGGCATGGGGATGTTTTGGTGTTTTTTGGACAGTTAAAAAATAGCTCGTATTGTTAGGATAAGTGGGTTTTTTTCCATTCAAAAACAATAAACACATTAATCAGTGTTTCAAACTGCGAGCTGACCTTTTGCTAGTGGAAAACTCAACTGGGACACGCTATGCTGACTTACTTGAGTATCATCTGGAAGGAGCTGTAGTTGAAGGTGTATCCGCCCACCACCCACATGACCTTTTCTTGCACCACGGCCTTATGGGAAGCTCTGGCGAGTGACGTGCCGAAGGGCTTGACGCTTGGTAGGACCCAGAAGGACTCGGTGGAAGGGACAGTTAGAGAGCAGTCTGGGCCTGCAGGACAGGAGGAGAAAGAATTTGCTGAGAGGGCTCAAATAAACAACAACGATGCAACCTAGAGATCTTTGCACAACATTTACAAAACAAAAGATGATTAGAGCTGGGCTATTTTTGGATGAGGAACTACATTTATCTGATGTTGATTCGCTTTTAGGGGGGAAGTTTTATACTTACTCAGTGAAACTTTGAAGAGCACACATAAAAACCTAAAACCTACACAAAAGCATGACCACTTTTTAAATAAACACGACGCGCTGGGAGGTGTAAAAAAAATTTTGTGATTGTCATTTGTGTGAATGACTTTGTCACTGTGTTGAAAAAAGCGCATGCCTCTGCTAATGAGTCTGTCAGGTTCCATCACATGAAAGCATCTGGCTCCATTCAGCTGCAGGCGCATAATAAAAGGCGCCTTATCGACATGTTCCCAATCAGCATTATGGCACAACACAACACAGCTGTTGACACTTGTCTGCTGACACATCCTTCATTACATCTTACTACATAATGGCCACATGGGAGGAGCGGCGGCGTTTTACAAGCTGTGATTGCAAAAGCATGTTGCATGTAATTCATCACCCAGTGTTTTGAATGTGGTGAAACCTAAAAATACTTCACTGTGTTTTTATTATTAGGTGTCAATGCTTTAGAGGTGGTGAGACTTTGTTGTTTTCTGTTTTTCCTTTACTCCTTTACTTCCTTCACTCAAATCTTTGGAAACGATCCCTGAAATACCATCTGACAAGTAAAAACCAGAGAATGCAGAAACCAAAACCAAAACACACTACATTTATATTATTCAGTCCATTTTTGTGCAGTCCAATCACATTTCAAGGATTTGATTTTCTCTCTCTCTCTCTCTCAACTAAACCCAGTACACATGTTAAGTATTAACAGTCCCCAAGAAATGCAAGTTTAACAGTATTTCCACTTGCTTTAGATACTTTATGCCATTCCTTTTGGATATTCATATTTGCAAGCACCTCTTGGGCTGGGACAGAGCTTACTCTTACCTTGCCAGCTGTCATTGCAGACACACAGCTTCTCCCCGGTGAGGTCACAGTAGCCGTGGTCGGGGCTGCCGCAGTTGTTCCTGCAGTAAGGGATGTCACAGGCCTCGCCTTTCCAGTACTTGTCACATTCACAGTACACTCTGCTGGCGGCCGAGTTCCCAGGGGTGCACTTCCCGTGGCCAGAGCAGTTATTGGGACAAGAGTTAATCCTGGATAGAAAGATGTTTTCATTTAGCCAACATTGTATATGCAATATTTATGGCACTTTTACTTGGAGAATGGGGAAGATTAATGAGTATCATCTAGTGTTTGGCAAAGGTGAGGGGGATAAAAAGATCCGGAATAGATGAAAAACTATTGAGCAGGTCACTGGTCGTTAGCAGTAATTGTGGCTGCAGGGCTTAGTCCAGCAGAAAAGCACTTGTACCAGTCTTTTTGTTGCTGAAATGTGGGATGCAGAAACATGTTACCATCCATCAACAGCTAGGAGAAATGCAGTGCAAATCCAGTGCAGTTTATAATAAATTAGACAAATTGATGAAAACCTGAAAAATGTCTTTAGATGATGGCCTTAAACACATCATCAGTGAAACTGAGCCCAACACTAAAAATAAACAATATGAGGTTTTACATTATGTTTTGCTTCTAGTTAAAGCCTGGATACTTACGAGTAGAATATTTCAAATCCTGTCAGATTATAGGCAGCATCGCTGAAAAAGTGTAGTAGTGCGTAGCCTGAAGTTGTCTCAACCTCAGGAACCGTCTCATTTCCTCGAATCTCCGGCACAATGAGACCGCTGCAGAGAAACACAGAAAATTCACTGGAATCGCTTACTCACTACTTACACCAGTTCTAAGTTACAGTAACAAACCCACAGCTCTCTGCTAAATCAGAATCACTAGACGCATGCTGGAGTAAATGAAACTGGCCAAAAATCAGCCAACGCTCTGACACACAGTAGTCTCCTCCATCAGAGAAAAACCCCCCTCTGCTCCGACAAAGCTGATATGTTTTTTATGATCAACACTTTATGATTAACAGCCTCGAACAATGGGCAATTGTAGAAACAGTGAAAACAAGTTAAATAATACATTGTAAAAAGTACATTAAAAATAATAAAGTATAAAAGAAATAATTAAAAACAAATTATATATATTATATATATATTCCATATATTATGGAATTATAATGGTAGAATAGGGGCTCATGGACATAGCAACGTGAAGTATAGAGAAAACATTTCTTATAATAATAATTACAAAAGTTACAGGTACACACTTAGAGTATATGATGTACTGCACTACAAGAATCATTATAGTACATCATCTGTCCACATTCTGGACGTAGCTCTGAAAAAACCCACTCTCTCTCTCTCTGACTTTGGAGTTCCTCACCTGAAAACAGCAACCAGTGGGGCATATATCGAGTCTCCATCATAGACGTACAGATGGTCCCAACTACATTCTGTGGCAAAGTGGTTAAATCTCAGCCGGAGAACTGCATTTGGACTGCAGAAGAAACAATTAGGAAATAGTTTAGGTTTCATGGATGAACATTTGAACAAAGCATACGGTTTGTTTTCCAAGCCAATGCAGGATTGTAGTAGCCTCCATGCATAGTACCACTGACACATAGTTTTTATATTAGTGTTATTGTACTCTAGGTGCCCCGTTCACTCAGCCCATCCATACATCATGTAGTCATTTCAGTATAACTGAACAAAAAACAACTTCTTCATAAACATAATTATTGTGTATACATCAAGTGTTAGCATAGCATTGACCACACAGGATACAGATGACCATTTCACCAAAATATACAAGGAAAACAATTAATCAGTTTACTTTGAAGTATACTGCTCATTATATTGTAAAAAAGACTCCCTCTCTTTCCATGCCAGTAATAAGGTTTCCAAACAGCTCTGTCCTCGCAGTGACCGCGGTTGCCATGACAATTAAAAGCATCAACAGGCACAGGGATTCTTTCTCTCTCTGAATGACTGCTGATTAAAATGTAGCAGTCAAACCACCACCAGGCAAACATTCTCAACCCCTTTTAATGCCACACTGCGCTTTACATTCTACTGTGTAAGCAACAGAGAGGCACATCGGCTTGATTTGATTGCGTTAATCTGTTTACTCTGCATAATTAAATGTGGCCGCGCGTGCTCGGCTTCAGACGAACACGTTACATTTACCACATACTTACTAGCCCTCAATGAGCCAGGTGCACTTTGTTTTGTACTTGTAGTTGACTGGACCATCGGTGAGGTATCCTGAGGGCTCCGTCAACCTGAAAGAGCAAAGACGTCGGCACAGTCAGCTGTGATATGTTACCTCATGTAGAAAGTGTAAAACATTTTGCAGAAGGAAAGTATTATTCCTAGATAAAGCCATGAAAGTAGAGGAAGCTGTTTTTTTTGTCCCTGACATCCAATCAGTGGGACTGTTCTCTGGTGATTAGAAACAGTTGAAAACCAGAAGATTTTATAGATTGAAAGCACATTTTGTAGTTCAGAACCAGCAGCAGTATCACTTAGAAAAAGGTCCTGCAAAAGTCTACCAACTCTGATAATAACTGATTATTAACTGTTGTTTTATTTAATGAGCAGATCTCTTTGTCCTGGTACAAAGTCTTGTATAAATGTGGACTCAGGTGTCCAACTATAGTGTCACACAGTGCATTCACTTTCCAAGAATCAAGATTAAAAAAGAATAATAAATAAATAAACAAACAAACTGGCAGTCAGCCCCACTGTCAGTCCATGCAAAGCAAAAGATTCAATCAGCTGTCTTTTAAAAAGGTTGCTCTGCCTCATTTCTGTCTCATATCTGGAAACTTTAGACAGAAAGACCACAGAAGTGTGTCACAATGACAGATGACCTTTAAATGGACATCACTGTCCCTTGTGTGTATGAATTTACAAGTATATATGCATGCATATATGTATGTTAAAACTGTGCACACTCAAAACACTAATGATTATCTAAAAAGATTTTTCTCGACACAGTGATGTATTTTTGTGGTTTGTAACAGATTGTACTTTGATAAAACTCTTTTGGATGTCAAAGTTGAGACAAATACTTCATGAATCCACAAAATATGTATGTGTCAGCTGATAACGTTCAGTCCATACTTTTTCATGATATCGCAGATAAATCTTTGAATTCTGACTTTGGAGGCTTTGCAAATGCAAAAGCTCTCGTGGGTGGTCTGAGTAACACAGGAACTGAACTGCATTCATTTTTATGTCCCTGACAGTTGTTTTAGATGCATGACATGATACAAGATGACTTTCAATTCAGACGCTTTGACAGGATAATGGACTAAAGATGGGTTCTAATGTCATAACTATGCAATGGTATGCATGTGATGAGATTCTATCTTGTCATGTGCCTTAAAAAATTTCCACAAACATGGTTAGGTTCTTAATGTACTACTGAGAGCATGTTTCTTAATAGTTATGCTTGAGGTGTATGTATCTACAAATTGTGAAATATAAAACCCCCCAGCAGCATGCAACCAGCAATCCAGCGAGTTAGGACTGTGTAGACATCCAAGAATGATGAATTTTTCATGCTGCACTTTGGACTTTCCAGGGAAATACTTCCCCCTGCAAGTGTCCCCAAATGTTTAAGGATAGTGTGTTCCTGCTGCCCACGCAACTGTGACGATCTGCCTTAAAACCAGACACTTTAACACATCATAAACGAGAAATGAATCTGTGACGAAGACTTAAGATGGAGACAGAACTTCACACTTTATATGAGGACACAACAACTTGTTTATGGTGCTGGGAAGCAATGTGTAATTGATCGTGTATTTACCACGGTGCACGTGTACGTCTCTATTGCACCGACTACAGTGACGCTAGGAGTTAAATTGTCACGTTTCAGTAGTTTGTTTATAGGTGATGAGAGGCTATTCCCTGACAACAACCCAAACAAAACCTCAGACACTTTAGGAGCAATGCTAATAACTGTGATCAAAGCACTTTTGTACCACAGCGTGCACCTCAGGTCAGCTGAAAGGCAATTAGATGCTCCTGTCAAAATGAACATTATTATTATATAGCAGTTTGACATTTATTCTTTGGTCACTTGCCAGTGTTTCCCTGCCTTTTGCTAACTACTACCCATTTGCACACAATCCTTAACTCTTTGCACCTATTGAGGGGGCTGTCAAGGCATCTACCTGTGCTTAACGGGCACATTTTTCATATTTAGGAACAGCATGTATAGTACCGCAACATAGGCTGCGAGGCATATGCAAAATCAATTAGTTGCAGGTGTTTCCTCAAAGCCGCTGTTTTGCCATTTTATTTGGAATCAATGTAAACGTATCAGGCTGTAAGTCAATATAAGAGTCTGGGTTGTCTGGCACTCATTCATTTACTCGTGTCACTAACACCCATATAGTCCCAATTTGCTTTTCATCAAACGTTAAGTTGAATAATCAATTAGTCAAATGACCAAAATCTCTTTCAGTTTTTCTGACATTTTGTAACCAAATGATTAATCAAGAGAGTTTTGTCTTTGTCATGCAAGCCAGGTTTTATATTACAAGTGCAACACGTCTCCCCAAAAGCCGGGTGCACACAGGTCTGTTTGCAGAGTGTCAATGATTTCAACTGGCACTGCTGTTGGATGGAGAACAGCATCTACTAACCCACTTTGGGTACCTCAGATCATTTTAAAACGGAATATCTCGACACTTCAGAATCAACAACATGACAAGTGAAATCTGATGTTGTTTCACAGATGAAATATTAAAAAGATGAAGTGCATGCTTAGCCACTCACTTGAACCTCCCTTGGCAGTGCTGGCACTGGTCTCCAACCCATCCTCGATCGCAGATGCAGGATCCGTTGATGCATTTTCCAGAGAGACAATTCTTGTCACACCGTTTCGCCGGGGAGGCGTGAGTGAACAGCACAAAGTAGAACAAAACATAGACCACCAAGTATCTGCTCATACCCCGCAGATCGCTGTGGGTGGCTAGTTTGGGTCCAAATAGGAACAGTTTGGTCTCACATTTCCCCCCAGGATCCATTTTTCCCCAGGTTGACCGAGCCGAGTAAAAGACCGGGGCCTTTAGGTCTGCTTTGGGAGATAGCCTCGGCTACTCAGGCTGTTTCTATTTTAACAAAGAAGTCGTGCATGTCCGTCGAGTGTGATGCATACTTAAATAAAAGCTTAGAAGCCTGCTTACAGACCTTGGACAAAACGGCTAAGAAAATGTAATGTTAGCTAAGTGTTTTTAAAAGCGGTTTATAACCGCATGTACAGACTCCCTTCACCCTACCTCTTGTTGGAAGAACCTACCAAAAAAGCAGACCATCGATTAAAGCTAATAAAGCAGCTGAATAGTGTTTTTAGCTAATAAATAACGTGTTAGCCTGTGTAGCTTAATTGCAGTTTGTCCACTGCTAGTATTGTTACGTTACTGCATTGATTCCACACTACTGTCTTCCAAATGCCATTTCAGCAGCCATTTTAACGCGTAAACAATCCCTCAGTCTGAAACAGGAATGTACACTGTAACATGTAACGGTCCTTCCACAAGCCGCTACAATTTAGACGGATCTTGTACACAGAAGAACAAAGGGGTTGTAGTGTTTGTAGCCCCGGACCCAGTACGAAGGCTGCCGCAGTCAACATGGATGTGGGGAGATGTGGGAGCTGGAAGGCTATTCTGGCCGACTGGGGGGCACTGAGCAAATACTTTGAACTGTTGTTGATCCCACCGGTCTATTCCCACAGCAATTGAACTACCTTCAAACGTTGACAGCGCTGCGTCGTGGCGTCTCCTTGTATTCCAGAAGAAAAGGGCACCGCTACTGCTCTCAAAACATGACAAGAAGTGGTAGCGATGGATTTGCTAGCGCGGCGCCACTGGACAGTTACTCGGGTTGGAGAAAACTAAACACAGGCTGCGCATGCGTACTGGAAACCGGTTTTATTTAAAAGTACAGTGTCGAAAGCCCACGAAGCGACCCTATGCGGCATTTAAAAGCTGAAAGTGTCTTCATTTTTTCACGTCAAAGATTTTTAAATATATTCACAACCATGGAGCCACATGCTGTCCTTGTCCTTTGACATTGAAATATAAAATATGTCACTAGCAGAGGCCAATTTACAGGGGTGCTAATTTATGGAATAAGGCCTACATGTTCCTTAAGGTCATAGACCTACTGGGAATATTTTAAAAAGAGCTAAGCTTTATGCCATAATATAGGTTAAATATCTTTAACAGTATGATTTAGTTTTCCTTTACTTACTTACAAGTAGTCTATAACAGCTTTCCTCACACAATGATTTTCATTGTTCATTCTAGGCCTTATCATTTGACTGAGTTTTACCTGTGCAAATTAACATAACTGAACTCAAATGTTGGAGCATGTATTTTTAAAATGTGCAGTATATTGAATTTGAAAGGATGTGTATGCTCTGCAAAACATGCCATTTTATTGTCAACCTTTTTGAAAAAGTAAATTATAAAATATAATGACAGTGGATTACATATATTTCTGTATATGTATGTGGCAAATGCATAGGAACATTTATTTTCAATATATGACAAGTAGCAGTGGGTGGTATACTGCAGATATTCAACATATTACAATACAACAATACATTGCGAGTAGCCTTTATGCATGTGTAAATATTAGATCTACCCATATTGCAAATTTGCAGTATTTCTGTTGCATATGAGATCTGTTGTTTAAAACATTGAGTGTCTTCTCTGTGCAGTCAAGGGCAAAAAGCATGCAGGTGTTCAATCCAGCCAAACACCACATTAGATCAGTTCAATACGTTATGCTATTTAATGAAACTAACTGATGTGATGTATTAGTTCAAATAAAAATCTGTGTTTTATATTCATACATTTTGTATTCTTGGCTCTTAATGGCATATAACTGAACGAGGACGGTAAAACCTGTCAACAGAATTGCCACAAAATATTCAGCGATCCTTGCAGGGCAGCTCTTTGTTGGGATCCGAACAGGCAATGTTCACACCTACAATTGCCCCGCTGAGCCAAAGCAAAGAGGCTGAACCTCTAGATATGCGTTAAAAGTACATGTGGTGCTGGGTCATATGTTTTCATCCTGCTTGAGGAAATTTCAATAACTACCAGTTGGGAAAAAAATTCAGTCAAGGTCAAGGCACTTTTTGATAACATTTCTTGTCATTTGTGTGTTTGAGGAGACTCTACTCTGACTCTACCCTAACACGTCTCTCTGAGAGAACATTTATCTTTGCTTTAGATGGAAGCAGCTTGTCAGGGTGGTGCCAGCTGCCAAGCTGAGGAGTCTGACAGATCAGTGCTTGATGTGCAAGAATAATGCAGAGATGTGCTTCTGTTTGAGTCTAGCATAAAGAATGGCAGATGGAGGGCCTGCCTCTTCAGCTGTTTTTTCTAAAGTTCTGAAATAATTTCCAGCTCAGTGTGTAAAACACTTGGCTAAAATTAACCCCAAAAAGTGACTGTGTGATGTGCAGGTTGCAATGGTGCAAACTGGGATGTGATATAGTGAGAGTCTAAATGTATGTCTGTGGCCTTTTATACTGTGATGGCAAACTGAAGAAGGAGGAGGGAATTGCAGTGGTTACAAAATTGCATAGTGTTGGGCATGAAATTGCTTAATATGATGTTATTATAACAAAATAATCACCATTAACTGTCAAGAATGCAATACTTCCACTTTATTATTCTGTATGTTTTATTACTGCATAATTATTATTAGAACATGTTTAAAAGATTCCTCTATCAGGTGCTATCCACCTTCTACTTCTACACCTGCAGGTGGCAATGTTGCCCAGTGAGATAAAGGCATGGTTCCACAACCGTAAACCAGTGGGGTACAGACTTCACCACAAACATACAAAAACAACAGCCTTATGACAGCCTTAAGATATGACTTGTCGTATTAAGAAAACTACAAGTGTTACTAGTAACATTAACAGTGGCTCAGTTCTATTCAAGAGTCCCAGTCAGTGTGACAGTGAGCAAGCATAGACAATACCAGGACCCTGAAACTGAAGCAGCTAAATTATTGCTGAATGATTCAAGCCATCATTAATGTTATTATGTACACCTGTGCTTTTTCTGTGACATGTCAAAATGTGTTCTCAGCACGTGTTCTCGACCTATCACTGTAACCTCTGTTTTATCTTGCTTAGGCAAAAGCTATGCCAAATTAATATTCCGCTCTGACCCAGTCTTGTCATGAATACCAATATAATAGCAATATTTACAATAGAAGGGATTTATGTTTCAATTAAACATTATTTATGTATTTATTTAGTCTTCATTTACACAGAATGGTCTATTGAGATATAAGTCTCTTGAGAGACACCAGGCCAAAATGGCAGCACAGTTATGTTATGAACCAACACAGACACCACAGGATAAAATGTAAGGAAGAGAGGAAAGAAAGAAATTATTACATTAACCAGTCTCTCCATAAGCTAAAGACAATCCAGAAATAAATCCTGGCACTGCAGTGCAGACATACTATTAAAGAATAATGGAACAACTGCTGTGACACACTATGCCATATGTTGCCACGTCACCCATGGTGATTCTACTTCTATAAGCCTTTTCTGGAAGCCGTCGTCTGGATATAATGTGTATTTCAAACGCAACATGTACTGTATTGTAAGTCTGGATGCTATGATTTGACATATTAAACAGACAATTGTCTTTGATTGTAGATAATGTCTTTACTTTTCAAGGGTTATAGGAATTGTTGCAGTATACACAGGGTTTGATAAAGACCCTTCATGTTTAAGACACACATTAGTATTAATGATTTTGTGTATCATGTAAATCTGGAATGGATTTTATTTCCAGTGTAATCTTTTTCAAGTATTTTATTACACCTTAGTATATTTAGTGAATCATCTAAATACCTGTCCTCTTCTATGTCTCATTTAAGGCATGACTGTGAACAGTGTAGACTGCTAAAATCATTCTCAATGTTTCCCGCACACAATCTACCTGGAGGTAGGTATTTTCATCTAATCTAATCTAAACCATATGCCTCTTCTTACTGTTATGTCTGGGAAAATCCAAAGAAAGTTGAATCCACTGACTTTGCTGTACCTCCCTGTTGTCTTAAGAACATCTAGACCAAGAATGCAGAGGGCACTGGTGTCAGACACACTACACCTTGTAGAGATGTGTGCTTGTTTCCCTGCACCACGGAAGTGTGTGCACCTGACTAAACGGCAAGAGGCTCTCTCCCGTGGCTTAAGTAAAAGAGTGTTAAGTCATAGTGCAACAACATTGTTTTTATTTCATGTGTGATCAGGTTCACGGTACCCTCTGTGGAAAATAAACAGTGGTTCTTCAGATTTCAAAGTGTGTGCGGGTGACTCATGCGAAGGTTGAGAAAATGCTTAACTCTTTTCAGGGGATTGGTGACGCATTATGTGCCTTTATACATGTGTGCAAACAGAGGTGCCTGAATCAAAGAGGGTCCAGCGCTAATTTGGAGTTGAATCAGTGACTTCCCCTGATTTGTTTGCTGAGGAATGCTCTTTGTGTCTCTTTCAGTCAGCAGCAGAAAAGAGGAGAGAAGCCCAGTCCACAGCTGAACCTTTGACAAAATTTAATCTTGTCAAGTTTAAGTATCAAAGTCTGACTGGCTTTAAAACTTTTAGCACCCTTTTTTCCACACCTATATACCCCACACACCGGAACAAGCATGACAACTCTTAAATCATCCAAATCTGAATGTTCGAGACCTGAAATCACCCCTACAGACAGGGGCTCCCAAAGGTCTGCTGCACAATAGGAATTCCCCTGCTGGATTAAGAAGACAGTTCTTTTGCTGTGGACAGACAGAAAGGCCAGACCACCCCTGTTTTCAATACATGCTGAGCCATCGTGCCTGACTCACATTCACACTTTCCCCATTCGCTCAGGGCTGTACCATAAAGTGTATGAAGGGAAAATGGCCCAAACTGTGACATCACCTGTTGACGTTTAACTAACTGGCTTTAAGTCTGTACAGAGATTCAGACTTATAGACACAGTTTCAAGGCAAACAATTGAGTAATTACAGTACATGTTAGTTGCCCTAAAAGAAATTGAAAATATTGATTCAAGTGCAAATTTTCTTTTGTATTAGTGCATAGTAAACAAATGTAATATTGAGTGAAGAAGATCTTTCTTGGACTTGAAAAACAGAAAAACAAAAAGGTTTCCGGAGCACACTTAGGTGCAACCACAAGCACAAACATAAGTGCTTATTACAAAAACATTAAATACTTAATGAACTGTACAGCTGTCCCACTGTATTAACAGCATATCAGTGTTTGTTACAATAAACGAAGACACAAAAGCAGGATGTTTATTTAGAATTGAAAACTAGCTCTGCCAACATTTTGAGTCAGCTTACCGTCCTGAAAACAAGACCCTGTGGGTTCATTAAAGTACCGTTCCAGCTAACACACTCATACACACACAAACATGCACAAACGTACTTACAATCTTTGAGTACATTCAAAGAAATCCCTGCTGGCTACCAGGTTATCCCACAGTATTTTGAATGTTAATCCTAAACGACAAGTGCATTGATTTTGATTCTGTAAGCTGAAACGTTATTTCAGTCCCCCAAAGCACAATTGAGTGATAATGACTACAGATAATTCAAAAGGCACCTTTGAGACCTTCACAAAAAAATTGTCATCTTTAAACTTTTTATAAATTGGCAAATTGCTGATGCCCGTAAAGCCACGGGGTTGCATTCAACTTCAGATGGTTGTCCTGTTTGTCCTCTAGTCTCTGGTCTTTGTCTCTGGTTGAATTACAGTAAGTGTCCGTCTTGTTGCTATTTCTCTTTTGAATGCCCTGCTTCTTTTGTCTTCTCATTGTTGCTATTAGGTGTCAGACAATGTGGGTGTCCCTTCAATTTTAAAGCACTCAGAATTATCATTCGGCCTGCACTTAAAGCTCAAAGGTGTATTACATTACAGTGCATTGGCAGGTTTTAAAGTAGACAGTTTATAATGTTATTATTGGAAAATACAGTCCACAGAGATTGTGATAAATCTGAACTAATAGGTTTACACTAATACAACTTCCCATTATAAACTTTTTTCTCAGTGGCTGGGCAACTAGTCTTCAATGTTGTTCCTACATCATCATAATTATTTGAACTGGAGTCCATTTGTATCATACAAAGGGTCAGCAAAATCTAGTGGCCCTGGACAAACATGTAAGTTAATCATAGGAAAATATTCTTAGCTACATAGGTAATTGTTTATTTAGGCTAAATTCCACATCCCATAGGCCATATTATTATATTTATGGTAATTATTTTCATTCTCTGACTCAACCCACAACCATTAGGCTAATTTATGTACGTTTGCCAATGTGGCCGCTGGATATTAAACCTGAGCATTTATTATTTTGTATTTACCTTGGTAAATGAAATGGAGCAACATTAATTGATATCAGACCGTGCTCCTCCCAACAGGCTCATCAAGAGGACCCTCCCTGAGAAAGACATTCAAAGGTGCTTGTGTCAAAGTATGTCCTGGGGGGGGGGGGGGGGGGGGGGGGGGGGGGGGGGGGGGGGGGGGGGGGGGGGGGGGGGGGGGGGGGGGGGGGGGGGGGGGGG
>JAVQJD010106661.1:0-25140 GCA_036023655.1 Nannoperca australis
GGTGCTTTGGGGGGTGAGGTCGGAAGAGCGAGAGAGAGAGAGAGGTCGGGGAGGGAGAGGGGGAGCAAGGGAGGGATAACAGCCAGCATTGGGGCCCCATGCAGGGATGCAGGAGATGGAGAGCAGGGAGGAGGGGTTACAGGGTGCTACAGGGGGCAGAGAGAGGGGCACAGGCTGGGCATGGCTGGCAAAGGAGCAATCCCTCCGTCTGTGGACAAGCAGTGTCTCAGCTCAGTCATACACAAAGCCGGGGGGTGCGCGCAGGTTTCAGTGGGATTCTTTTTTTTTATTTTATTTTGTTTTGTTTTCTAAACATACGACTAATTCAATTCTTATGTTAAATATGTCTGTTTTTTATGTTTTGTTTGCGATTTTGATAGAATTTCTGAATTTGTTCTGACACAAAGGCAACAATGCCGGGGGGGAGGGGGTTAAACATGTTTTATCTGTGTGTAAAGTTGAGATTATCCACATCTTAAGGTTGCCATGTAAAATAAACATATTTAAAGGGGTACTCCAGCAATTTAGCATTGCACTTTCACTAAATTGGGACACCTATAAGAGACAGATTTTCAGACTTTAGGTTCCTAATATGGGTCAATCTCCAAAATCAGTTCCCATAATGCAACTGGATAATGAGCTGAGATAACTATGATGACATCACTATGACATCATCAGGGTACTTTCTTCAAACCATAGTGAGCCCCCACCAAATTTCCATTCAGTGAATGAATTCTCAGATTGTTTCATTTGAAGGATTTTAATTGGCCTGATGATGTGACAGTATTTTCCACACAAAAAAAGAAAGAAATTGAGAAAAGTAAAAAAAAAAAAAAAAGAACAGATTTTGTATAACAGATGTTTCTTTTCTTTCTTCCCTGTAATCATCTTGTGACCAGGGCTGTAGCTACCACTGAGGACACGGCGGCCATGTCCTTGGCGGTATTTCTGGGAATCTGACGGGTTTAAAGAGATGAAGAGGGAGTTCACATACATTGGCTAGAGCTGATTCTTATTTTATTTTATTTTAAATGTAAGCAAAATATCTTAAAAAAGAAATAACTAAATAACTAAGTGGCAGAGTAAACATGAGATTAATAGAAAATAAAACCCAATCGTTAAATGAGAACATTTAATACATCCTACTTTTTTTATTTAGTTTGGTTGGTAGCTTGTCAAAACCTTCTTGTGGAATCCTGTTTGGTACTCTGGACTGTTCTTTCTTAATTCCAGGCTACAACTCTGCTTATGACTCCTTATATTTGCAGCTCGGGGAGAATTGCTTCTTTTTTTATTAGGCATTAAAGTCAGGTGTGTGACATCCGTCCATCCTCTCGTCTCCCCTGCTGTGTCTTTACAGGTTTTTGTCTTTTATGTTCAGATGCCTGCTTCTGCCTCCCTCCCTCTCTGTCTCACTCTCTCCCATATTCGTTCAATCTGTCTCCCTCTCCATCCCTAGACAGACCCTCCCATCAGTGCCCATTTCCCTCTGTCTGGCTCGTCCCCTTCCTTTTCACCCAGATGACCCTGCCACAACCCCGTTCCTTCTGTCTGTCTGGCTCTCCTTTACCCAGATGCCACCCTAACCACTGCCCATTACATGCCACCCTTCCTCTATCTCAATATATCTGTCTCCCTCTTTTCCTCCTCTGTCTCTTCATCTCTGTCCTCTTTATCTGTTTCTAACAGTGTCTCTTGCTTGCTTTCTCCGTCACTCTCTCTTTTCCTCGTGCTCTCCCGCTGCACAGATGCCTGGCGTGGTTTGCAACAGCTGTCTCGCCATGTGGCACTACCAAGTGTTGCCTTCGACTGCAGGGCCGAGATGGGGGGCGGCCGCGGTAGTGGTGGTTTGGGGGTGAAGGGCGCAGAGTGGATTAGTCATGAATATTCATGTTCTCTTGTATGTACCACCAAACAGAAAATGGGCACCACAGAGGAGAGACTCCACCCAAAAAAAAATGACAGAGCGAGTAAAGGACGGAGGAAATAGGGAGGAGGAGAGTCAGGAAAAGTGATGGAAGAGTATGGGAAATGCAGGCAGACGGAGAGACGAGGGGAGAGGGACCAGACTGAATGGCAGGGATCCATAAAATGATAGCCCCCCTCAGAGGTGTGAAAGAGGGAGCGCAGTGAGAGGAAGAAATAGGGGAGCGGGAAATTTAGGAAACAAGACGGGAACATTTTGTACTTTGACGACTTTGCTTAAAATTTCATGATGCAATAAAATATCTATGTAGGCTGGTGAACAGCAGCCATTTACTGATAAACATGACTAAGAGTCTACAGGTATGCTAGCAGCTCTGTGAGGCAGTACTTAGCTAAATGCTAACACCAGCATACTAACATACTCACAGTGACAATGCTAACTGCTGATGTTTCGCTGGTATAATCTTTATCATTTTGTCCATCATCTTAGTTTGCATGTTTGCATGTTGACATCTGCCAGTTTGAAATAAACAGTAAAGTAAGTAAAGTACAGTGAAGCTGATGGGAATGTCATTAGATTTGGTCATAAACCAAAGTATTGGATAAATTCAAATTCTGACCTGATGATGGCACTAGAGGAGAAGTCCAGGATCACCAAAGTGATTACAATTTATCCTGCAGGGAGCTTGAATGGGTGTAGCACATTTTGTGGCAATCCATCCACCGTTTGTGTAGATATTTCACTCAAAACCACATAAGTTAACCTCACTGTGGCGCTAGAGGAGAAGTCAGGGACAGCTAAAGTCAGTAGGATTCATCCTCTGGGGACCATGAATGTCATGATTTCAGAGCAGACCAATAGCTGTTGAGATATTCTAGTTTGGACCAATGTGGTGGACTGACCAACCGGCAATCACAGACCGACATTGCCATCGTCCCTAGAGCCGTGGAGCTAGCGTGGCTAAAAATGATTAAAGACAGGGACACAGAAGAGAATTGCAGGCACGTACTGTAGACCT
Organism: Nannoperca australis; assembly: GCA_036023655.1. Taxonomy (NCBI): domain Eukaryota; kingdom Metazoa; phylum Chordata; class Actinopteri; order Centrarchiformes; family Percichthyidae; genus Nannoperca; species Nannoperca australis. Next base: position 2,946 of record JAVQJD010106661.1, read on the forward strand.
GGAAAGCAATGACTGGAAGTGTGAGAACCGTCACACAATGAGCAAACTAAATGCATGAATGGTAAAGTGAGACCATGGGGAGATCCTGGATGAGCAAGATGAAGAGCAGGAACAAGAGAGGGACAAAAAAGAGGAGGACTGAGGAGATTGCAGAAAGGAGATAGACAGTTGGGGTGAGGGGCAGCAGATCTAAGCAGACCGAGGCTCTGGTGGCTCTTCCTCTCTCTTTCATGGAGAGCCAGGAAAAGAGATTATAGCAGCCCTGTTTACTCCTATGGGGGGGTGGAGACCATACTCTTCCCTTTACCACTCACCCCCCCCGTCGATGACACTCTCTGGTGGTACCGGCTGGACCCAAACCAGAGCAAATCATATCACTGAGCACCACTCTGCTAGGGAGGAGTGTGTGCTCCAATCGTCACAATGACAAATGGTGTGATTTGAAATAGATTTTACAAAGTAGGGTGATTTTTTTTTCTTTCTTTCTTTCTTTTTTTTAAGTTTTGAGCTTTGTAATGCATCAGAGTGGGTTTTCTTTTGGAAGGTGCCGTGTGTGTGTGTGTTTTCTATACGCTCAACACTCGACCCCTCGCTTACGACAGAGCCTTTGTGTTACTTCCTGGGTGCCTCTGAGCCTCTGAAGAGCTACGAATCATTCAGGGAACAAGAGGGTTTGAATGTGTGTGTGTGTGTGTGTGTGTGTGTGTGTGTGTGTGTGTGTGTGTGTGTGTGTGTGTGTCATCCTTCACTGTGCAGTTCACCAAGTGCTTATTGCACTTGAGTAAACAACTCACATCCACTTACCCATCCACCACTGCACACACAAGCACACTCACACATGTCTATAATACACTATAATACACCCAGGCTCTCTCTTCTTTTCTCATATACACAAACACATACAAACAGTGAGTTAATCAGACCTATAAACCCTCCTTGCCGGTAGAAGATAAGCGGTGCACTGGTAGCCCTGCCCTCCTGAGAGCAGCACTCCTCTAGCGGTGCCGTGGAGCTGCCTGATAAGGCAGGGGAGTGTGGGATACCCTAAGAGATCCAGACACACACACACACACACACACACACACACTCTCACACACTCTGCTCGGCATCAGTTAGCCAGGTCCTCTGCTGAGCCAATCGGCGCTTCGTAGGGCCTGAGGCTCTACCAATCATCCTCGTCCATCAGGTGTTGTTAATCTCAGCGCTCAGCCTGCAGGTGGATGTATCTGCTGTGTGTGTGTGTGTGTTTGTGGTTAGCAAACAGACCGCCTTATATGCAAATGCAGTCGACTGCATGAGAGGAAATGGATCAGAGTGCAAGATCTGTTTTTGCTGCCGGACAATAAAATCACATCTGGTTTTCCTTTAGGCGGGGCGAAATTCAGGAAGTCGTTGTTTCTCCTACCTACAAGATCCATTATCAAAAACCCAATCAATTAAAAAACCCTGTGTTCTCCAGTGAGTAAACACTTCTATATTTGAAGTAAGTGACTTTAAGTCTAATCCTGCTTAACAGCGTTTTACTACCTTAATGTACAAAGGGCCAACAGACTTCTCAGGGGTCTTTTGATAATTAGGCACTGTTTCTAATCAAGCCTCAACCTGTATTTCAAAAGTGCTTCGGGATTCAGTTACCTTCTCAGATGAATCGCTCTTTAAGCTGTATGGAAATATGGAAAAACTGCATTTCAACATCAAAAGTTATTTCTATAGAATGATGTATTTTAATATTAAAGGCCCGACCTCTCTCCTCAGCTTCCTGGGAAAAAAGGATTTAGAAATGAGATAAATATATAATTAACTATATCTTTGAACTTAACATTAACTATATTCTAGTCAATGTCCTGTTTTACTTTCTGCAGGTTTTGCACATACTGTAACTGTGATTACAAAATAATCATTCACTCATATTGGTTTACAAAATGGTGCTACTAGCATTTGAGTATGAGTTTGTTATGTAATATTTTGTCATGCAGTTCCTGTTTTATTTATTTATTTTTATTATTTTGTAAACCTCTGCACACCTAAAGGTCCAGGGCAGGCATTAAAAAATATAAAGTCAAGCTGTCCGTGCTTCAATTCTTTAGACTTTCATCGGCCTTTTCATGTGTGTGTTTTTCTTTTCTTGTCTGTCGGTTTTTTAGCTCACCTCAGCATTTCACCGTGACTGCAGTGATCAAGTGACACACATCAGCCCTAAAATCAATGTACAATTCTGTAGGACTGTAACGTATTGTGGTCTGCGACAGTGATTGTACCTCACCTGCAGTAACGTGAACTTTGAGTATTAATTCCATAGGAACCTTATTTTTAACTACAAGTATGTTTACTCAAGTATTGTACTTCAATACAACTTTGAGGCACTTCTACTACTTTTATCTGACAGCTGGAAGATTTTAAAATGTGTGGCGAGCCATCAGAGACCATGTTGAGTTAAAGATTAATCTTCCCATAAAGTTCAAATGTTCTTCACCTCAACCAGATAACACATCAGAAGAACATTAAAATGCACATTAATGCATGATTAATAATAACACAACAATATAGGGGCTGTTCTGTTGCCTAATATGTATTAGACAGTGTATGTGTGATTTTGAAACCACATGAAGTACATGTAGCTTTCATTCTTTTGGATTTTTACTGGAAAAAAAAAGTAATGTTACGTTTACTTCTAAAACGTGTTGATTCACCACTGCTTATTTGACTTTGGCTTGATTTTGATACTATAATATACATGTATAGCATTCCCAATCGCAGGTTATGGTAATCTTAATGCACTTGGTGGGATTTGTCATTTTACCCTCGGGACTAACGGAGAGAAAGTGAAGTTAAGATGACCGTAGGCCTACATCCTGGTATTCTTTACGTCTTGTTTCTACTCTTCCAAACTTCATCTCAGGATTGCAGCGGGGGCTCTTTTCAGTCAGTCAGCAGTAGCAGCCTATAGCTCCAACATGCCTCTAACCACCGTGGCACCTCTTGGAAGTTGGCGCAGGTCAAATGCGTCTTAATTCAAACCAAAAGAAGTGAGATAATGGCCGTGAGTCGGGCCGGTTCCTCTGGCCGTGCCAAGGTCAGCATTCCTCGACGGGCCGTTGCCTAGTGGAACTTTTGTTCCACGGTTTGTGTAAACCTCCAGGGAGAGACGGTATATAGGAGAGGGAGAGCAGAGACCGCAGAAAGGGCTTCGCAAATGAGCGCAAGCTGGTGTTTGGACGAATATGGACTGCATGGCGCGTACAGGATGTATGGAAAGGTATAGCAGTGCAAAATATCGAGATCCGTTTGGAATCACATCTCATATAAAAACAAGTCCCATTACATGTGGAGCCAGTGAACTTGTCCTCGTGTATCTAGAGGGTACATAAGCGGGTTTTAAGGTTTTGGAGATGCAATTAGACGACATGGCCTAGTTTAGGGTGAGTGATTTGACTCCCTGATCTTCATGCAGTTACTGCACTAAATGCGTCTGTACACACAAACATTTATGGTCTGTTAGGAGCATTGGGGTTAGTCTTTATTAACTGAGTATATGTTCAAATGAATCCATCCTAAATCACGATATTGAATTTTCATTTGCAATAAAATGAACGAGTTTTAAAATTCCGAGCATTTAAACATCTCTAAGCAGATTAACTCAACGCAATGGTGCATTCGGGTCTTAAACAGGCCGAACGTTCAAGGAGGTTCAATCACATAGACTGCAACAGCGCCATTTTAAGGGGTAACTCAGGTCAGGTCAAAACTAAAATGAACCAACAGCGCGAGACGCATTTGTATCAGAGGAATACGACGTGTGTGTTCCCCTTATGCTTATTATCACCATATTTTAACGTTAATCTTGCGTTACACAACATTTAACCTACCTGCCCGAGTGTTTAAACAGAAGCGGCCCAGCAGTAAAACGACTGTGCAAATCGACTACATTTTAAAGAAATAATATGATGTGTTCATGTGCACAAGCACTGAACACATCATCAAAAACACTTTAACAAATGAATGTGTGTTCATACTGACCCAAAGACAATTCATGGTGAAGACTTTGCCTCTGCTGCAGGCCGCTCACTTGAACAGGCCACACACACACACACACACACACACACACACACACACACACACACAGTTACACGTTCACATTTAATTGATCAGACGTATTTAAAGACGCTTTCACTGGAACACTGCGAATCCATGAGTGAAATCTGACATCATCTGGGCCTAAATTTGATTCCTGAAACCTGAAAAAATAAGATAAATGAATTAAATTGAACAGATCAGCAATCACTTCTTCCTGATGCTATAGTTGTCTTTTTTTTAAGTTATTGGATTCATTTAAAGTAAAAAAAAAAAAAAATGACATCAATACATTTACTGGCTGTCACATAGCCTACTTAGCCTAAGTTAGATTTTATTCACATACGCCTATTTTAAGTTGCAAAGAAAATGCTTGAGGCCTACACTAATTCTTTTTCTTGTAATTGTTTCTTCTTTTGTATTTATTATGTGCTGTAATCCGTTTAAAAACGACCAATAATCGCATTTTTCTTTGGTTCTTTTAAATTAACTTGCAGAAACGACAAATTATAAAATGTTAAAAATATAAAAGGGCACTCATATATTTCATTACACATTAGTTGGCGACTGTTTCACATAAAATAAGGATTACATGTATCTGCTTGTTGAGAATTGCAGACGGATATTGTAGTCAAGAAATGCAAAATGTAAAACTTAGACAATAGATCTGCCTCTCGCTCTATTGACAGAACGAGGCCATTAAAACTTGAAGTATTCCTTTTTTCAATCAATAGGCCCAACATTCATTTTATTACAATCTGAATCCGATTTTTTTCCTAAAATAAATCTAAATAAAAGTGCGAATTTCATTCAACTATACATGCTGTGTTGTTGGTGAAGAAAACGGAGGCTTCAGTGAATTAAAACACACAGATATTAAAGCTGGGAATAGTTCAGCCGCCTGCCTCTCTGTAAGGAACACCTCGGAGTCCATAAGCTTTTTATTTGTGTGTTTGTAAAGCGATAAAGTCGAACCAATACAGACTCAATTGGTGGCAGGTGGGATCCATTTTGACAGTGCTGGTCGTTTTATTGCGTGACGTCTGCACTTGCGCACATCCGTGAAGTGCTTCGTGTCCCATAAAAGGTCAGAACGTTATTTTGGCAATTTATTCATAACTGGGCCCGTCTCTCTGGAAGGCGTGTCTGCTGAAATTCCACCTACATTTTCCAAGCCTAATTTGATATTTGTGGTGAATAAATATTGTGTTGATACTCTGCAGCCGGGAGCCATGCACCTGCTCGTTCTAACGTATCTGCCCAAACCCAACGCTTTATTCAGGACAAAATAAACAGAGTTTCGCCTGAACAGAACAACGGGGAAGTTTGTTTTATAGTTTGACCGTGGACATGATTGTGAACTCTGAGGCCCGCAGTCCGGCACTTTGGAGTGGTGGCTGTGCGTAAAACCTGGGGAAATGCAGAGGTGTTACAAACCTCAAAAAAAAAATAAGGCTGGACGCGTGACAGATTCATGGCTGCTCAAACCTGTCACATTATTCCCACTGTCAAAGATATATGACATAATATAGATCTGTCCAATCATTTGCCGTGAGAAGTAAATCACCCCTGGCTGGAGAGATTTAACCCACATGAGCTCAGTTTAATCTCATTTTTTAAAATAAAATATAAAACTTACATTTTACCTTTAAATTGTAGGTTGCTGTTCACCAGTTTTTTTTGGGGGGGGGCATATTTTAACCAACCTTATCTGACTTCACGGGTGCATGGATTTAGGCTTAGTGTCGGTGTGCAAAACGACATTTACAGCTTCCTCTCTCTTATTTAACACGCTCTGAAAACATTTGGGTTTATCATAACCTTCCGCCGCGGCTGCGTCCCCCACCGCCCCCTCCCGCCCTCTCTGTCGTCCCCGAGCTGCCCCTACACTTTTGCCGGTGAGAGCTACTAATCCCCTGCGTCCATGGTTTACTCTGAGCCCGTATTTAATTCCTCTAAACCCCCAGCTGCCGCCCTGGTTACTCACTGAACGCGACAGACTGTGAACCGCTCTGGTTATTAATAATTCACCAGCCCTCCGCTCCGCTTCTCCGGCCGCGGCCGCAGGACACCGCACGCCCTCACTGGTGCGTGCGTGCAGCCACACCGTGTTTTTCACTTCGAGCATTTGTTTACCTAATTTTCGGCCGCTCCGTGTCTCCCACATGGGACACGCACATTTTTCACCTCCTTGTTACTGTGTTCAGCCTGTAGGCAGTCCCGGCTGGCGTTGCCCACCAGGTCCCGCTAGTCTCTGGTGTCTCCGGTGTTGCGACACCCGCGCTGCCACATGGTGAGTTTTGTCGCAGACGCCGTCCTCTCCGCAACTTTCTCCGGACACTGAGGAACAGGTGGGGTAGCGGCACCGAGGAGCAACTCCGCGTTCTCGTATCGGCGGACCCGGAGCATGCACACGGGAAGGCGCGCGGCGTCGTCCCCTCTGCAGGAGCAACAGCTGATCTGGTCGAGAGCGTAAGCAGAGAGTGCGAGCTACTTACCGTCGGTGCACGGCCGCACTTCTGCTCTGTCACTCGGGGCTCAGACGGCGACTGTGTCGGTGGCGCAGAGCGCGGCGACTCGGTGGACGTTACGGTACCGGGACAGCGCGTGTACCGGCAGCACAGCACAGCCTTGACGCCGACCGATTTTCTTGGAAATATCGCGAGTTGAGAGCGAACATAAACACCTTGCATGAAGAAGTCGGGAAGCAGGCGACTTGGATTATACGGCTCTGTCCTCCTTTGCCTTGACTGAGAAGAGTTGACTACAAATTACAACAACAAAAAAATGTTTACCGGGCAACAGGCCGTGTATTAGGGCTCTTTTGCTTCCGGTACAAGGCCCAGCTGAACAAGAACCCGAGCAGTTTTCTCTCTCCCACACACTTTTTTTTTTTTTGGAAGCCGAACTTTTGAGAGTGGAAAATGGGTCTTTGAGAGTGTTGGCACATTTCCCTACACCACAATGGTACGTGCTATGTAAACCAATAATTTGCTCATTTATGCAGTCAGCTTTCAGATTCATTGTAGTTGTTCATAGATTTAATGATACACAGAAAGAACTTTAAAGTAAAGATTAGCGGGCTGAGTTACCCGCTTATAATTCCTGTGTGTTATTATTTACTTGCGTAGCTAATGGGTAACAGTCACCCAAACACTGTGCCAAGTCCTTCCACCTACATGTATATGTTTTCTGTCTCTGTTAGGCTTATTATGGTAGTATGGTTATTTTAAATGAGGAGAGTTTACCTTCCTGAGATATTGCATGTGCATTTAGAGTGATCGTGCTGTTATAACCCTTATTTTTTATAGGTATACATGTTGCCAGAGCGTCTTTCCAACCTCCTGGCCAAATCAGTGTCCAGCCCTCCCAGTTCACCACCCGATGCCCACTGCCTTCTGCCGTTTTATCCACATGGAGAACACGACTCCTCTCGTTGCGGTGGTCTCTGATGAGGGCCTGTCTGTAGACTATTTATAGACACATATATGAGACGCGCTATCTTATATCATCAGCTAATCAAGAGGCGTCAGACATCACGTTATAAAGGTTACATGGCGACATGTACAGAGCTCCCAGAGCCCGAAGCCCACCTAAAGCAAAGGTTAACAGAGTTTGGAAATTTGGCAATAAGATGATGGAACTTTTTTCTTTTTGCGCCAACATTCAATCGTGTGCATATTTGATTTCTGCGTAATTACGCATATCGGTTTAGACCAATTCCCTCATTATGCAGGCGGTTTATTTGGGCAATTCAGAGAAATCCTGTGACATCACAAAGAAAAGTTTGACCTGGGAATCTGCTCACTTTTAGTATTCCTCCAGGATCCAACAACATTTGAGATTTGATTTGAGGTTTCTTCATCATATTAATTGGCCAAGTACTTTCATAAGAAAAATCTAACATTTGTTTCCTGTTTTATCCCCATTTGCCCCTAACATGATATTTGTTTAAATTGGCAGATGTATTCCATGTGAGGTTGAGGAAAAATGCATTTGAATGCAGTGGTTGTAGGTTTCAAAATTTGTAATAAAAAGTCTGTTTTATACAGAATTCTGAAATATAGCTCCCACATCCTTGACCCTTTAGATATCCTTTTTTTGGCATGAAATGAGTCAAGTCAGGCAATAGTTAGGGGAACCTCCCACATACAACCTTGAAGCTGCTTAGATAGCAGGAAGGGATCTTATTTGCACATGAATATGGAAGATTATTAGTATGAATAATTATTTGTTTACGAGCATCCTAGCTTACATGGCAGCTGCCCAAGAAGCTCATCAGTAAAAATGATACAGAATTCAGGACATGCCTCACATGGGATTATCTCGACTTGTTATTCTTCCACTTATAGCAGCAACTCACCTCTTTTTTTTTTTTTATTTAAAGGAAAGGCTATATTGTGAATTTGTGCCAGACATTTTAGTTGCATGTTACTTTAGTCAGAATGCACCTGGGGCATCTGTCAATCACTGTGAGGATTCCGTTAGCTTCCCCTGAGGCTGATGCTTCATCTTTGACACACAAATAAACACTCAAACTCCACTTTGCTGTAGAGGTGATCTGTATCTGTGACACTCCAGGTTATTGATTTGTCCAAATATGCTGGAAAGCAGAAAGGAAACGTTACCCATCATCTTAAAACTGTTAACTTGACCCAAATTATAGTTTACATATATTAGTAGCGTTGGGTCTTTGTGTGTGTGTGGAAGTTGGTCTCAACCTGCTCCATGTGAAAGAGTGCCCTGAGATAACTTTGTTATGATATTGAATTGAATAATTAGCAATATTAGTAATATTTTGAATATATAGGTACATTAAAAGTTTCCACTGCTCTCTCGTCGTCGGCATATGTGTGATAGGTCTGTATATCGTTTAGGAACATAAGAAACAAATACAGTAATCATATATGGCTGTGTAAATAGTTGGGGTAATTGTATCTTTGTGTGTGTGTGTGCGTGCGCGTGCAGCCTGTCACACAATGATCAGACAAGCAGTCTTGTGTGATTTCCCTCTTGGCTATTGCTGCCAGTGATGTCATCCCTCACTGTATACAGAATATTACGCTATTATGTTTGTCCTGGCCTTGACGTTTCCCTGGAAAAATAAATAAGGCTTCAAGCAGGCTGTGATAGCTTAGGGGAAGTGTAAGCTTTTGCTTTAGTTTAAAGATGGAAAGTCTGATATATGCTCAAGCAGCGTAAATATTAGGAGAGTGAGCTCAGGCAGGCTTGTCCAGTTGATTGGTTTTTAAGCTGTTTTAACTATTGTAGCATGGTGGCTATTGGGGACACATCGATATAGGCCCTTGTCATGTTGCACTACATTAATGGAAAGAAAAAGTGTCACTGTTGACAGACAAAGAGCCCTGGACCTAAAATAGTTTACATGCATCTTTTTTAAAGCCAAGCAGCTAGTAGATGCAGAAAAACAAGATTTAAAGGGCACTCCAGTGATTTGGTATTACACTTGCGTAAAGTTGGGGGACTTACGAGAGACAGATTGAAAAAAGAAAGGTCAAGATTTAAGCAGCAGAGGCCGAGATATCCTGACTTTTAGTCCCTGTGATGAGTCAAGCTTGAAAAATAAAGCCAGATCCTACAATTCCCATAATGCAACTTTCATTAAACCCTCCCTTCCTGTTAAATGCCTCAATCTTTCAAACTCCACAGTCCCAGTTTGTAACCCAGGCTTTCTGTCAAATTGTTAGTCTCAGTGCTTAATTCAAGATAACCCTGATGGCATCACTATGACATCATCAGGGTTATTTTTTCAGGCTTCAGAAAGGCATCATACTGCTGTTTTCACATGCGGAGCAGAACTCTCAGTGGCAAATAAACGGACCTTTATGTGTAATATCAGTGGAGTGCCGCCTACATTTTCTGGTTAATGAGTGAAGGTATCACAATGTTTTTAATCATAATGAGTACAAGTGAAAAAGAGGACAAGCACTTAACGATTTACAAGGCACAGGCCAACAAAATCAAGTAAGTATATAGGCAGCTCAATACTCTTATTATTTTTTATTTGCCAATATTCCAGATCAGCCCTCTTCAGGGTTTGCCTTGAAACGCTTGTAAAATAAAGCATTTTAGCATGCAATCTACCTGCATTTCAGTTAAAACAGACACTCTCACAGCGACAGAAAGCTTATATTATGAGTGGTACCTCTCATGGAGTATTTCCTCTTGAAAAGATAAATGGTCATTTTAAATCCAAAGTACTGTGAGGAACTTGTTAGAGGTGTGCACTCTGTTCCAGGTGAAAGCAGCAGGGTCCCCTTTGTTGCCTGTCTTTATGACTTGTTTAAGTGAATATTGAAAATGTACATAAGTGAAAAGCAAAAGACAGGAGTGAGTAACCTCACCTTTTGCCAATGCGTTTTTTTTTGTGACTATATATCAAGCAGACACACAAGGAGTGTGTGCGTGAGTATCATTTGACTCCAGATCAGATCACATTAGTTCACTTTGGGATTAGCAGAACACACCAGACATCTAACCTCTTTAACCTTTATTAACAAAAAAACATTGCTAAGACTGAGGTAGATATTTTTTGCAGTGTAAAGGCAGTCTTACTTTGTCTCATCAGGCTCAGGCTGATCACATAACACTCCTAACTCTTCCATCTCATTTCTAACCCAGCCTCAATTACTTTATCGAGACTTAACCCTCACATTAATTGGTTTCACAAGACAACCCAGACTGCACACCAGCTGTGTAACCGGGTAATTTGAATCTACTTAATTTGGGAAGGTGTTGGTATCTTCTGCCTTCCGAGTTTAATTTGAAAAAAAAAAACTAGAATCAAAACAACAATACATGTATTTTCTCTCTTCACTCTCCTCTTTAGGGCCTTAATGAGGAATTAGAGCCAATAGCATTATTCATTAAACGGAGCTTGCCAGCTATTTATCACTGTAACAATATTAGCATATTTGTTTAAATTTTCAACACTTTTTTTTAGCATTCATAACCAGGTTTAGCATTTTTAATAATCTGGCAATGACTGCGTCGTACCAAATTGAATGCTGAAAAAGAACCAGTGGCAAGCCCCAGAAACATACTAAAAATCCTTTATAAACACACGCACACACACGCACGCTCCTCTAATTACCGCCTCCCCTGCTCCCTGTCTCATTCCTCACCTCCTGAGATGCAGGTGTAAAATATCACATTTTTCCAGCATTTCTCCCTGAGGTGGTGCTGGCTTGGACTCACACAACGTAAATTTCCTCTTTCATATTCCCCCACACATTTTTTTCTACAAACAAGTTCCCCCTCCCATCCCTCCCTCCCTCTCTTTGATGTGCTTGCCACATCTGCACAGGTTTGTTAGCTTGTTACCAGGTGAAGAATGAGGATACAATTAAGGCTGAGTGAAGTGGGTAGGATGTCAGCTATGTTTTTGCCTCTGATGCTCTAGAAACAGTCGAGCTCACAGAGTCAACGCTGCAAGTGATTAGGACGCTACAGTGGAGGGATCAGAAGGCTGTTAATCAGTGATTGTGAGAATACCTGCCTCTCATGGATTATTGTGTATGCAGAAATATGGAAACCCGGGTGGTTTCTGTGCTGGTTTCTTTGCCCTTGTATGATCAAGAGAATGAGAGAGACAGGTGAAGGTGGACTATATGTATATATGTATGTATAAGTGCTCAAGTATATCCAATGCCATGATAGACAGCCAACCTGAAGCCCCCTTTAGATCTGACTTATTGTATATACATCAGAGAGATGTGAGGAGACAGTAAACTGTAGAGATCAAGATTCATGTTTACTCTCTTTGTTGTACCTCTGTTCCTGTTAACAGAAAATAACAGGAACAGTTGAAAAATTCTCTTATTTGCCTTCTTTCTGGGAACAGGGGAAACAGCTTACCTGGCTCTGTCCAAATTAAAACAAATATGCAGACCAAGACCTCTAAATCTCACTAATTAGCACATTAATGTGAAAACAACTAGGTGTGTTTTTAGGGGAGATATTGAACAATTCCTTGGCGAACACCCGGGCGCAGTGACTGCGAGCAGCCTTCTAAAATCTCTGTGTGACAGTGAGGTTGCCAGGTTTGGCACCATCATGCCTTTTTTAAACAAACAATATACACTGAGTAAGTAAGACAGCTTTACATTGGTAGTCAGGTAGCCAGGCTAGTTGTTTCCCCCTGCTGCTAGTCTTTGTTAAGATAAACACCTCCTGACTCCAGGGCCGTACTACGTGTCAGTCGTGACCTTATGACGCTATATGTTAGTCTGTGATTAGTCATCCCAATGCAAACATTACAGGTAGGCTAAAACCTTAATTTTGTCATCCAGCAGCTGCTAAATGCTCCACTATGTTTACCAGCTAACTGCTAACTTTGCCTTGGTGCAGTGCAAGTAGCGCAAAGTGGGTATTCAGTGCCTTTTTGCCGCAAAAAGCTGCCTGACGTGGCCGTAAACGTGATGAGAGCTGTGAGAATTAACCAAAACAGTAACGTTGTGGGCCAGGAAACCAAATCAGTGAGCTGAAAGACCACATAAAGCTTTGTATAGCTGAGGGCGAAGAGTGACCCCTTTCATATTACACATTGTTCACTTGATCCATTGTTCATATAAAAATATAATTATAGCAGCTTCAATTGTATTTTTTGTAATTTAATGTGTGTCTAATGCCTCCAAAAATACCTTAAATACCTTTAAAGACTTGACCCGTGGTGGAGTAACAGGTTAAAAAAACAGTGTGGCTGAATCACGGAGTAACATACAGACTTCTGAGGTCACAAATGGGGCTACTTTGTACTCAAGGATATGAGATTTGTATCACTCTTCTCTGTTCACTCGTGGAAAGAAAGCACAAAAGCCCAAATCATTCAACTATCTCTAACACATCATACATGCATAATATGGAGACTTGAACTGCGGCACTGACCAAGAAAACCAATTGTATGCAGTCCTAAAGACATTCTCTGCACTCTCCATCGATAAAATCTGACAGCCATTTGGGTCTCGGTCACCGAAGAAGTCAACATCCCAGACATCAAATGATTTCTAGAGCTTTTTAAGTGTTAATTATGCGAGACTGCGCCTATTTTTGCTCTGGGCCGGCCATATGGATCGGGCATATGCTACATATATATAGAAAAACGCATATATATAATTGATACCATGCTCCATAAAAACTGTCAGATAGAGGGGGAAATGGGCCAGTGCTGCAGGGAGCTACATCAAACAATCAGTCTGGAACAAACGATGCCCCTCTCTGAGACAGAGAGCGGTAGAGAGATGTGGTCTCAGAGATGCGTCATTCATTAACTGACCCACGTTTTTATCCTGCCATTTATTGTTGGTTAGTCACCCTGAGCATGAATGCCATTGTCTGTGCAACACAAATCGTTTTTCAGCTTTAAATGACTAAAACGTGTCAGAAAGAGGCAACTGGAACTACCAGCGTGCCTTGTTCTGAACGACTCTGTGATTATCAAAAGAGTAAAATATACCCTTTAGCCGCATCGGGCAGTTTGGGAGCTCAACAGAAAGCCCAGGGAGCTTGACATGGGCACCATTTAGTGGGACAAATGGTTTCAAATGGTTTTCCTCCAGTGTTTCCCCACATATTAATGATGACAGGCCAGAGGTTGGATGCTGAGGCTGAACGTCACAAGTAGTGTTTTCTTAGTCCCTCGGATGACTTTAATTCTAGCTTTGTTTAACCGAGTGAACGCTTCATGTGGCCCTTGCTAAACTTATTGTGAACGAGTGAGGCTATGCAAAACAAAACCAATGTTAATCTTGTGTTAATCGATCTGCCTGCTAGACCTTTTGCCACAGTGAAATCACACAGACACACACACACAGACACACACACACACACACACACACAGACACACACACACACACACGCACAGCACTAACAGATGCCCTTCCTGTGTTGCAGTGAAAGGGAAAGGGAAAAGACTCGAGCTGTAACCTCTCATTCTGAGGGATATGAATAGCCTGTGTCTCCAGCCGCAGCTTGGTTAGCCCAAGTCTGGGACTTATTATAGTGCTGTGTGTTTATGCATGTGTCTGCGCATGTATTTGTTCAAGTGCAAGCCCGTGTCAGCGTGTGTGTATTGGTGTGCATATGTAAATGCTTAAGTAACCTAATGACTGTTAGAATTCCTTAAAAAAGTGTTTACCTCACATGCCAGTTTAAATAGTATAACTTTACATTTTGTTACTTGCTACGAGCGATGTTGTTCCTGTTTTGGGTCCATGTTTGTTTCCTCTTACGGTATGTTAAGAGATGAGAACGTAAAGTTCTTGTAAAATAGGATTATTTCCCCTCTTCTCCTCTATCCAGCAACTAAACTTAAAGTTCCTGCTCCCATTGTGAGTCAAACTTCCTTCCTCAAACCCACTGAGTTATTTTCATTAACCTAGCCATTTTTAGCCCTCGCCTAATAGGTTTAGTTGATTTCCAAAACAGACAAATTTAGCCTGGCGAAAACCAATTTGTACCAGTTTGGACTTAAAAGTAATAGCCACAGGCTGGCTAACCAGGCAGAACTCCCATCCCTGATCCAGATCCTCAGTCTGTGGTTCCCTCCCATCCGTGTTGTCTGGCTTGGCTGCCTCAATTGACAGCAGAACAGCAATGGATGCTCATTCAGAGCCCAAGTCTCTGCTGGCGTGTCCCACGGCATACAAATGAACTGCGCTGAATAGAAACAAACACTTAGAATAAATGCTTTAGCTGCGTCTATCTAGTGAATGCAGTGTAGGGCCGGTAGTGTAGCCAAGGGTTGGTGTTTGTATGTGTGTGTCTGTGTATGTGGGCCGACGTATGGCCTCTGTATGTGCGAGTCTGTGCAGAATGTGTGTAGTATGTGACAGTGCGTGTGACTGTGAGTGTGTGAATGAGTTGTGCTGAATCAGTGCACGCTGACAGAAAAGTGACCATGCAGGTGAAACAGCAGGGACAGGAAATGCCATTGTGTTGCAGTATTGTGTGCGGGTACGGCAGCTAAACACTTTGCCCCCCATTCAAGTGGTGGTGACTGGCAGGGCCGGGCCTCGGGCCTGCATAGCATATGGGTTCAGACAGGCTGCACACACACACACACACACACACACACACACACACACACACACACACACCAGGAAGTGCGTGTGAGTGCAGAATGTAAATATGAAAAACATAGTTTCTCAAGTAGTTCTCTGGTGGACGGACCTGAGGATGATTAATAAATAGGTCAATATAACAAGCAGCAGGATGAGGAGTCCGTGTTTACAGCTTTGCAGCCAGCTTTTCTGTGTGTTTTTAAATTCTCTGACCATAAAGACAGCGTCAACTAATGAATCAATGACTGTTGTGTTACATTTCAGGCAACCGAATCCTTTCTGTTGAACGAAGAACCCTCCAGAGGTCCTGGGATGCCTGAATGCTTTGTAGTATCAGATTCATACAGGGTATGCATCTATTATTATTATTATTATTATTATTTTGATTTCATGTGTTGGTATTAAATGTGTTTTTTGAGTCATTACTCATTTCTATGACTGACAGTCTGTTTTCATGCTCTTGGTAATTGCACCGCAATCATAATGTCATTCACAGCTCCCTCTACTCAGCTGCAAACCATTACAATCATTATTTCCACACGCACACACATTTAAGAAGAAAAAAAAAAGTGGGGAGGGGGGGGCTTTGCAACTTCACCGAAGCGCCCTCGCCCCGTGGGAGTGAAAATTATGACGATAATGTGCTGCATGCCTCGTTGTATAAAAAGCAAAGGGACGCAAAGTTAAAGGAAGTGAGCAGCTTTCCTAAAGAAAAGAGAAATCCACCAGTAGATTTATAACGATCGCTGCGATATAAAATGGCAATAAAAACAGAGGAGTGGTGATGGGGAGGGTGAGAAGAGAAGGGGGGGGGGGTCCTGTGGAAGACTGAAAATGTGATTGTTAATGAGGTGGGAGCCAGTTTTCTACAGTCTTTGTTTCCCAGAGTTACGCCAAGTCTCACAGAGAATCTGGGTTGCTACAGTGTATCGTGTGTCTCAGGGTGCAGAAATGAACCATTATGGCCGTAATTGAGTAGCACGGCTGGTAGAGGAGCATTTTGGAGAGGGGGAGGAGCGTCGGTGGGGTTGTATTGGATTCCAGGGGCAGAGAGTTCAAGAACATCCACAGGAGGGTGTCCACCTCCAACTTCTCACCGGGAGTTCTGCTGTTAGGAGCTTAGCTTTGTATGAAGTGCATCACGGCTCCCTTCTTTCTCTGCTTTTATCTCTGTGTGTGTGTGTGTGTGTGTGTGTGCGCGCGCTTGGCGCACATGCCAGGGTTCCTGAGGATGAGGATTTTAAAATATATTAAAACTGAATGGATATCTAAAATGTTGGAAGTGGTATGATCCTAAACAGTGAGGCGTTGTAAGTGCCGTTGTTTAGTTCTTTGAGCCCTGACCTTTTTGGATTGTGACCCCAACTTGCGTGTGGTTGTAGTGTGGATATAAATTATGAGCAGAATAGTTTGAAAGATTTTGAGAGGCCTGATGAGGCCATTCAATAAGCTAAATCAAGCCATTTATTTCTAAGAGTCTCAGTCAGTTTTCAATAGAAATCAACTTGTTTCGAGAGCTTGCTAGAAATGAGTGAAACAAGGCAGGTTACTGATCCAGAAAGAAGGAAAAATAAGTGTGATTTCAGAAAATACTAAAAGAAAAGAAATTATGTTTGATGTTTTGACGTCATGTGAGACGTTTTCTCACATGGGAAAATCTGAGGATGCAACACTTTCCTTTCCAGTGTGCATACAAATTAAAGTCCGTTAGCACTTTAAATATAAAAATAAACATGATTCCAATTGCAAACAGACATTATAGAAAGTAGGAGCACATCCCACAATGAGGCTGTCAATAGACATTAGATAAAAAAAATGTTTTTACAAGTCAATCAATTATTACAAGTATAAGTCTATATAAAAATATAAAAATTACAATATTGAAATCATACCAAAATATGATTTTGCACCAGACTCAAGTTACATGTAAAAATGACTTGGAAAGTGATCTTTTAACCTCTCTAAATGAACTGGTCTTGCCCGCCTGCAGGTAGAGAACCTCTTCTAAAAGCAGAACCCTGCATGTGCACTGTATGTGAACTGCAGGCCGCTTCAGCTGACATCTGCTGCTCAGCCAAACAGCACAAACCACACTTTTGCTTATCTCCCGTGGGCTGTGTGTGTATGTGTGTGTGTGTGTGTGTGCGTGTGTGTGTGTGTGTGTGTGCGTGTGTGTGTGTGTGTGTGTGTGTGTGTGTGTGTGTGTGTGTGTCCCGGTCTCCTTTTACACTAGAGAGACAGCCGGGTGTGGTATCATCACTGGTTGCGCTATCATACTGTGTGTGATCGTTCCAGGCAAACGTGAGGTGGCTAACATCCTCGAACAACCTGTTTCGCAGACCTCAAGCGTCCCTGAAGCCAACACAGGGATGAATTACAGCATCAATTCCTCTGATCATTTATTAGTGAAAGCCTCGTTTTTTTGAATGCAACTGTCCAACAGCTCCGAGCTGATGGGTGAAGTCATTACAACACTGGCCACTCTGGAGCAGTGGTAAATATGTATATTCCAAGCGTGTGAAAAAGCAGAGCCGCGGCAGACCCACCAACCGTAGCATATGGCTTTACCATGTGTTACTTAATGAGAGATTTACTCACACAGACCACTAAATGTGTGGCTCATTTAAGTAGCCACGGCAGAGGAGTGTTTGCGTGTGTTGCATGCAAGTCGACTCTATAAAGGGGGGTGGTGGGGGGGGGGGCGTGTTTGATCCCCGTATAACCGCTCGCTGTAACCTTTTTACACTTGTGGTGCTTTTTAATGACTCCACTGCAAAAGAGCAAAGAATATCCCTTAAATGTAGCGGGCAATGGTGATGAAGTCAGTACACCTGCCTGCCTAAAGTCGAACTAAAAGGTATGTGTGTGTGTGTGTGTGTGTGTGTGTTGTAGGGCGTGTCTGTGTGTGTTTCATATTAGTCATGTATCATATTCACAGAAAGGAATGCTGGTCTTCTAACCTTGTGTGGCGGCGAGGACAGGAGGTTGCAGTTTCGTGGCGTACATACACTCCTGACCGCACACTTTCTCCCCTCCCTGCCCGCGTCTCTGGCTCGCGTATCTGACCGCGCCGCTCAGTAATTGGCCACACGGAGCCTAGATCTCTTTGTTTCGCCTGCAGAGGCTTGCGGTAGACATGCACAAGCAGTAGGCCCTCGTAAATCTGTGGGACTCCAGTGTCAGGCCCAAAATTTCAGCTTCGCTTCTTTACAATGACTTCACTCCCACCCAAATTCCCACTGTACCACACTCAGGATCCAGTCCAAGAGGCTTTATTTCATGACTTATATGTGTATAACTCACTACTGTTTGTGTGTGTGACAGAGACTTTGTTTCCTCACACACCCCAATCCGGCACAGTTTAGTGTTCTGATGCTGCTCCATAGCTGTGATTATATGTCTGTCTCCACTGTTTGCTAGTTTTCTACTTCATAGTGAATGCTGCACTCACTGTTTGGCTTGGACTCACTTCACTGGGCTTTAAACTGCAGTTGTGGGTTCCAGACTCGGGTCAAATATGGTTCAGTAAATAAATGGTCTTAACTTTACAGCTGCATGCGTTGATTTAAACGCCTGCAAATGAATTTAAGTCTATAATCCAGTGCAAACTTTAGTTTTTAATGCACAAGACTTAAGAGCTGATCCTCACATCAGGCTCATAACAGAATATTTGAAAACAGATACAGTTTTCATGCAACAGAACTACACTTTTATTCATTATATACATTATTAACATTAAGTTTTTGAGTCAGATCAGAGACTCTATAGAGGCTGTTTCTCACAACACAAGCTGGTCTCACTTTATATTTATATATAGGCCTAAGCTTATTCCTTTTATGCCTTGCAGCTGTTACACCCCTCTGATCTATTCAGATGATGCGTTTACGTGTTTCCCTGAAGTCAAAATGCATCAGCAGTAACTACAAATACATTAAACACGCCTTGAACGACTCGTCAACCCTCTGATTATTATTTGCATTTCCATAACGCAGAGTGAACGGGGCAGTGAACGCAACTAAAGCGCAACATTACCGTGTAAAAGATGCAGGGGCGCGCGCGGGTGCAGCCTATAGGCTGTGCGAGGCGAGTCAGACAGCCGTGGAAGATGAACGGAAAGAAAGATTTATGTCACTTCAAAAGTCAAACGTTCTGCCAACAACACCTTGATGAAAAACAAATGTTAAAAAAAAGAAAAGAAAAAGAAAAAGAAAAGAAAATGCCGCCTTTCAGGAGAATTCGTTGCAAAGAGGAGAGCGATAAAAGTCCTGCACGAGGAGAGGGGAGGGAGACAAAGTTTTTTCCCTGAAAGTTTGTGCAAGCTTTCACTTTCTAGGCGGGGTTACTGTAAGCTGCAGCAGCATGGAGTGAGAGAAACAGGACGGCGAGCGATTGCAATGCAGCACTATACCGAGCTTCCATCCAACTTAAATAAGCTCTCCAATTCTCCTTTCTAAACATAACCATGTACTCCCCGTACTGCTTGACACAGGTAAATTGTCTTATCTTACTTCATTGTTTGGGGAGGCTGTCTAATTGGGACGCCGGTTTTTTATTGTGCTGCCTCTGTCTATTATTTTACGTGTGTTTGTTTGTTGTGTTGGAGCGTCTTTCTGCTCCCTGACTCACTCTGAAACTTCGCCCGAACGCTCCCCGACGCTCGTCCCGTCTCGGAGCGCGTTTCTGCCGCAGGAAACTTTCTTGTGCGTTTCCATCGCACATGGTTTTGGAGAGAAAATGGCGCTTCTCCCAAAATGTATTTCATATAAAAAAGGAAGGAGGGGAGCCCGCAGGAGGAGGAGAAAGCAGAGCGCAGGGATAGACAGACCGCGGACCGGAGTTTAATATTAGTGCTGGAAGATTTTTTCGAGTCTCGAGGCTCGCGAGAGTTTTTGGCCGGTGAGAGGAGTTGCAGGAGAGCAGGGCGCACACCGCCGCCCCTAGGGCTGCTTTCATGTGGAGCTGAGACCGGGAAAGGAGACATTGGAGCTGGTGTGTGTGTGTGTGTGTGTGTGTGTGTGTGTGTGTGTGTGTGTGTGTGTGTGTGTGTGTTTGTGTGTGTTAGTTATGCTGTCAAGAACAGCACAGACGTCCTCTATCTTCTGAGATAGTATTTTGCTCATGCAGTTGTACTATTTCACACGTTTTTGCACTTGAATGCAACACGTGCTCACACACAGGTTAAGAGGAGACACAGGGAATACAGATTTTATATCTATATGTTTCAACCTCTGTCTCTTCATGTTCCTGTTGTTTTGTCTTGAGAACTGAGTGTTGGCAGAAGTGTGCAGTTGCTTTTCATGATACACTTAATTAAGACTAACATTACTAAATAAATGTCACTGTTCTTTTATGTAAATGTGCTTCCTCTGTATGAGTCTTGACATATACACACATGTGTATATGTATATGTGTCTGTGTGTGTGTGTGTGTATGTGTGTATGTATGTATGTGTATATATATATATGTGTGTATGTATGTATGTGTATATATATATATATATATGTGTATATATATATATACACATATATATGCACACACAAAGTGCTGCTAGTGTTTGGAAAGGAACATCAAATTTAACACCGGCTATATTTATTACTTTGTTGCTGTTATTAAGGAAATTGTGAACATGTGAGGACATTTCCCAGCATGATTACTGAGTAACTGTTTGAACTTGTTTTTATTTAGTGTGATACAATGTGGTGAGGCATCTATAATAAATGCTCTTTAGTCACATTTGAACAGTTTTCTTTGCTTTATTAATAACATGAAAACCTCATTTAAAAAAAAGACAATTTTGACAACAGTGAGAGAGGGTCAACGGAACACTTGTAACGTTTCCAGAACCTTTTCATGCAGCTTTGTGCAAAAATGTTTCATTTCAGAACGTAAAATCCAACATGCTTAGCCTCACACACTGAATCTGTACTTTTTATAAACTTGAGTGTGTTAACCCGTCATTAGTCCTCTCCGCTGTGAGTTTTGCAAAGCAAAATAAAAAATGTATTTATACATTTTAAAAACAAACTCAAATGTTTCCCTCCAGGACCTTGTTTTTCAGACAGTGTCATATTTTTCCAGCTCTATACGCTTTCAACTGGTGGCACCGACCTGCCCGTGTTATACAGCTGCTGGAAGTCCTCCTCTTATAAAGCAGACTTGTTTATCCCTCGTTGGCTTCGTCTGACAGTGGACTGCCAGGGTGCGTTTGATGTGTAATTCATTCCTGCTTTTTACAGTGGCTTTATTAAAAGACTTTTCCTCCCATCGTTTGCCTCTGACAACTTCCACCAGAGGCTGAGAGGATGTTCTCGGCTCCTCTCGTGCGGGCACAGCCATGTCTGCTTTCCATTTCAGAACATTAGCAGCTAGGATCATAATGTCGTCCTCTCGTTGACACCAGAAAAGGAAAGGAGATTTTTATTATTTCCCCTTAATTCTTCATTTTATTGGAGAAACTATTATAGGCTCCTTAGTGTGTTGACTTAAGACTCAGAGGGTGAAATCGTCTGAGTCTAACTTAGAAATGGAGACAAAATAGAAACAGATTGGTAAATGATGATTACAGTCCTCACACATAGTGCCTATAGATTAGGATATGCTCTGTGTTTGAGGTGGTTTAGCTGTAGTTGATTTAAAATGGCTCTCAGCTCTGACTCCGGCCTGCACCTCCAAACAGGCCTTTAGAGAGATGATGACTTTATCTGTAATTGATAGAAAATCTTTCACAGCAGTTAATCCCAAAACAAAAGAGGCATTTATTTAGCTGCATAAATTCCCCTTAATCAAAACTAATTGGCAACAGAAGCTCCTGCAGTGTAATCTAGTGCACATGTTGCACACAACGCTAACTTGCACTGTGTCATTGGCTGGGCATGAAAACGACAGAAGTGTGTGGAGGAGCTCCTCCATACTGTGTTTCTTGTCATTTAAAAAAAAATGTTGTACCCTTATGTAAGTGTTGTGCAGAGAAGAAACAACTTCCCTCCCCGTGCAAACAGCACCCGCCGGGGGGGGGGGGGGGGGGGGGGGGGGGGGGGGGGGGG